>PVKS010038093.1:0-18192 GCA_004027875.1 Aplodontia rufa
AAAAATTCTTTTGCTAATCCAACATCTGAAATCCCTAATGCATGGTCCTAATTTTATTTTCCAGGACTCTAGGTACAAAACCCAAACAAAACAATAGTTTGTCTTTCCCATGACCATTCTTCAAGTATTTTAAATCAGAGCTCACGTTTTTTCTTTGGTTTGTTAACGGCTAAAACCTTCCAGTTTGTTCAACCACACCACTTGTGAAAATCTTTGCCTTCCTTCACCTGATTGCTTTCTCTGCACTCGATAGATTGGTGTCGAGAACTGATGGTCATGCTTTAGATATAGTCTGGCTAATTTATAGAATCATTATCACTTCTCTCACTCTTTTAAAATCCATTAAATGCAACAAAGATTACCTTAACTTCCTTAGACGCTAAACCACATTCATATTTCATACTGCAACCAATGTTTTCATATATGCAATTTTCGAATCACCTATCCTATGGTGGGATTTGATTTGGAGGTTACCTCCTTTGTATCCTGGTGGAGGGCCTCCCATTCATCTCTGTTAAGCTATGGTTTATTGAAGCCACTTTACTGTCATATTGAAAGGAAAGTATATTTGACTCTTGATTGGTTCACTGAAGGTATTAGCTATATTTTCTAAACTGGTATCACTCAAATTTGACACCTAAACTTTTGTTCAGGTCCTGGATAAAAATAGCAACACCAAGCCTAGCAAGGCCAAGCCCTTCAACCACCAAAACACAGGTTCAAGCTAACAATCATCTGTTAGCCAGCTTCAAGTCACAAGTTGTTCGACCATTTGATCTGCTCATTGAATCTGGCCCTAATATACCAACTCAATAACA
Source organism: Aplodontia rufa (assembly GCA_004027875.1). Lineage (NCBI taxonomy): Eukaryota > Metazoa > Chordata > Mammalia > Rodentia > Aplodontiidae > Aplodontia > Aplodontia rufa. The sequence continues at coordinate 819 of PVKS010038093.1, forward strand.
GTTTTATAATTTTTAGCCAAGTCATTAAGAAGATAATTGACATGATTAAATCTATTGCTTTCTTTTCTGATATGAATTATTACAAAACAAATAGCTGTTACCCTTCTTAAACACTATATATTCAAAGCAATGTCATTTACTGGTTGTTTGACTTGTCTTATAGTGACAGATCTAGGATGCAGATTTTGATTTTGGCTTCTGACTTCTAACTCCGTTTTCCAGAAATAGGTCAGTATATTATGGGCTATACTACTGGGGTGGTTGTTGTTGTTGTTGTCATTACTGTTATCTCAATGTGAGGGTGTAAATCAAAAAATTTAAGCCTGATTTGCATACCCTGAAATCCCTCCTGGATGTGGAATAACTCAGTCCTGGAGTTCATGCCATAGATTTTAAAATTGCAGCGGGTAAACCCTGCCCTCCCCAGGCCCAGCTATTCCCACTGCTTTCTGACAACTGACTGAGGATACAGCTTTAAGCCTTTGATAGTCCTAGGCAAAGATTCTGTGCTTTGACATTTGCATTTATCTCATTATGTTTGATTGGCATATTGAGATCCATAAGCTTGTGGTTAATATATTGCCAAGGATTCTTAATTAAGCTGGTTGTGCAAAAAAGGCATCAGAGTCTCAGGAGAAATGTATAATCTTTGCCAGTCATTCACTTTGAATTTGCCTTGCTGCCCTGGTGGCAAAGCAGCCTACAGTGCTATAGGGAATGTTGGGGGCTTGACATAACAACCAAAGGCTTTTATAACCTGGTCCTGCCATTTGAACTGGGAGGAAAGGGAGACTGTTACAATAGGGAGGGGAGAAGAGCAGTATATCCAAGTCTGTATTCCCCATGGACAAATGAGACAGAAGAACAAAATACATGACAAGTGAAGTGCCAATTGTCATACTCCGAGGAATTATTAAACATTAATATGTTTATTTCCTACTCACTTTTTCCTATTAGTCTTTTTCAAGAAATTGATAATTTAAGAAGCTGGGATAAATATAAACAAAGAAAAAAAACTCTACTGAGCCAAAGTTACTTTTAAACACATCGTAGGACCCTGTGTGCTGTGAAGTGCTGGTTTATGAAGTTTCTTGCCCAAATCAGCACTTTCAACATCACTTGTGAACTTAACAGAAATGGAAATGTCCAAGCCCTACCTCAGAGCTATTTAATCTTAGCTTAGGAAGGGAACTTAGGGAGGGAACCCAGGTATCTATATTTTAATAAGTCTTCCAGATATTGCGATGCACAATTCAGTTTCAGAGTCATTGCTATACAGGACCTCTGAGATTTTCAAAGATGGGGAGCCCTCAAAGGAAACAACTGAGCAATTCAAAGCAAGACAAGGACAACTCATAAACACCAGTGAACATGATCATGGCTCTCTTTTCTCCGTTTTGCCAGCTTGGGTGTCATTGCATTGGTATTACCTGTGAGGACAAAGCCACAAGGACCCAGTGTACATCAGATAACCTCAGGAGTTTCTTCGGGAGTCAGCATGCCTTTAGGAGAGGTGTATGCTTTGCTCTGCCCCCATGACTCATTGCCTGTGAAGGGAACATCCACCTTCGCTTTTCCCTTCTTTACTCCGCCCCATGACCACATGCCTTAGGAGAACATGAATTTGGTTGACTCCAGATTTTGCGCATTCATCTCTTTCCCACCTCACCCTCCTGCTCAGGATTGCTGCAGGCATCCCTTTATGGCCTGACTTCAGTGGGGTGCTGCTGTTTCAATATGGGTCATGCAATGAATAGTGGGCTTCTGGGAGCAATGCTGCTCTGCATTCCTTGTACTCTGTTGATTTCAAATGATCCTGCTCTCAGTTTTGTTCCAAACCTCTAGGTAACGAGTCCCTGGCACACAGCGTCTGAGACATCTCAACTCTGCCATGCCCACGGAGAATCCGTTAAATTCAGAGAATGCATATTGGGCATTAGCCAAGAAGGGTTTGGTGACATTCCCCTTATTTTTCATATACACAAAATATCACTCTAACACATACCCTTGCACACGGTGAGGGCTCTACCAGGAGGCATTTGGGTAGATACCGTAACAAATGCATTTAAATCTTTTTGATCTGTGGATTCCTAGATTGTTTCCTTTTGATCTTCACTCAGTGTGCCTAACATTTGCCAAACAACTGCAAAGCTCTGCCCTGGCCCCAGGTTTTATTTTGCTGCCTTTAGTCCTTTTCCGTTTCTTGGTGGAAGCAAATAAGAGGGTAGAAGTCAATGGAAACCGGGTTTAGGTAAGCTCCATTCAGTGCATGCAAATTGTCAAGAATCGTCATTTGCACTTGAGGCAGGGAAAGAATTTCTGTTCTGATTTGGAACACCATAAATCAAATAACTACAATTCAGCCACCCCTAAGACCAGTGACATGGGCCCCTCCCAGTGTTTACTGCCAAGTGTAAGAGCTTACAAACACCAACATAACTACACCGCCTGCACCTGGCAAAATGATCCTGGTTTTTGGGAACATCCACCAGCTGCCTTTGTTTGATTTTAGCATTATTCAGTTATTGTCCCAGTGCCATTTGCATGACAATCTCCTCATAGCATATCCCATCAGGAAGGGTGGGAATCACCTGGAGGAGTCACGGACCTCAAAGTACATGCTTCTCGTCACCTTTAATGCCACTGACAAGCCTTTCTTTGTGTATGCCAAACTTTATGTATTTGTAGACAGAGGTGGTGAGTCGGAAGGTATTTTTATAGGTATGCATTACAGTTAATTGAGTTACTAATCGATGTGGACGATATAATGATGTACTGGAGGGCTATTTAGTGAGCTTGCACTGTGAGGCACACCTAGGCACTGAAAACACCAAGCTGCCCTCAGGAAGCTTATGTCTTCCAGCATCATTTAGAAATAATACAGGGAGAAATCTCTTGGATTGAAATCTTGCTCCAGTCGTCAAAGGGCTTTCTCCCTGCTTATTTACAAACACACTTATGTGCAGTTGGAGCTCCATATCTGTGAGTTAAACCTACTGTGGAAGGAAAATGTTCAGAAGAAAACATTGCATCTGAACATGTACAGACTACTTTTCACATTATTATTCCCTTACAATGGAGTGCAACAACCATTTACATAGCATTTGCATCACATTAGGTTTTATAGTAATCTACATATGATTTAAAGAACACAGGGGAAGGCAGGTGAGTTATATGCAAATATTATGTCACATAAGTATGTAAAGAAAGTGAGCATCTGCAGATCCTGGCAGCCCCGAGAAAGTCCAGGAACCAGTCCTTGAGTATACCCAGGGACACTTTTACTCAAAGATGAGTGAGCTGCTCTTGGCAGTGAGCTCTCTGGGAAGGAGTTAGTCATGTTGTCATTATAGCATTGCTATTGACAAGGGACCTAGAACTCTTATCTGACAATGTCTAATAATATCATGAAAATTAACTAGGTTATACGATCAGAAGACAAAGACTTTTCTAAAAATCTTAAAACAGTAAAGCATCCATTTAGAACAACACAAACATTAATGAAATCTCATTCCCTAGAAAAAAAACTGTTGACATTTTCATATAATTTGTATGAACTCAATTTTTGTGAACGTGAAATATGAATCAATGAGTGTAAACTGATTTGTTTGTGTTTTTCTTCTTCATCTGAGTACTTTTCATATCATTAAAGCTATAATGGTCATATAATATTCCATTATTTGGTCGTGTCTTTATTTTTTTAACCATTCTCCTATTGCAGGATATTTAATTTGTTTTATCTGGTTCTAATTTTCATCAACTTTAACATTCATATGACTAGCATCATTATATACAATGTGTGTCTTCATCTGATTATTTCTTCAGATAAAATACTTAGAAGCAAATAAATACCTAGGTCAAATAGCAAAAGGTCTTTAAAGACTTCGCTACACAATGCCCAAATAGTTTCAAGAAATGTTTTACCAGTTTAAGTTTTCATTAGAAAAATTCAAGAGAATCTCAAGAGGCAAATTTTTTTTTCAAAATCTTGCATGAACAATAAAACATCTTTCAAGTCAAAGAGCATATAGGTTTTCTAAGCAATTTGCCTTCAAACTAACATTTTTTTTTAATTTGGTACCAGGGATTGAACCCAGTGATGCTTAACCACTGAGCCACATCGCCAACCCTCACTATTTTTTATTTTGAAACAGATTCTCCCTAAATCACTTAGGGCCTCACTAAGTTGCTGAAACCAGTTTTGAACTTGCAATCATCCCTTCTCAGCCTCTGGAGTCACCGGGATTACAGACGTGCACCACTGTGCCAGGTCAAATTTGTGTTTTACATTATTGTGTGGGCATGTAAAGAATACATGGCATATGGGATGTCCTACAAATGTTTTCCAGTGTATTGAGCTTGACACCATCATGGCCTATGGAAGGTATGATTTTAGGCCTCACTGTATGCCTCTAGAGTCCCCTTCTTTGCTTTATGTCACCCTGATTTTCTTTTTTAGAATAACCTCTTGTATTCTTTTTGACCCTAGTGGGCTGTCATTCAAACTACTGTACCTTCCATACACACAGGGAGGTAGAGAATACAGCATATGATGGACCAGTCCTATATGGTCATGTGACCTGAAGAGAGCCAATCAGAGTGTTTTCAAATACTTCACAGGCCATAACGGGGATACCAGGAGAATCTGTCTGTGTTGTGGGAAGTATATGGAGACAGTTCTGCAGAATAAGATCAAACAGAGAAAGCATAACTGTGAGAGGGCCTCTAATTAGAGTATCTAATTTCCAGGATGCAGGTGCATCTGAAGTTGGCTTAATTCCTAGAGTTTTAATTTTCACAAGAAAATAATTACTTTAAGGTTAAAAGTCACAGGTTTTTTTATGCTTTTAAGCAAAAGATCCCATTTGAACATATGAACAAAGTATCTTACAAAGCTAGTGCATATAAAACCTCAGGCCAAGTCCAAACCATGTAAGCAGAATGTGGTTCAGGGGAATGGTACAATATATCCACTCCAACAGAACACATATCTAAAGAATGGAACCAAATTCTCGGGTTACAGAATGAAAGGCCATGTAGGAATGGGTCAGTAGGTCTTGACACTTCCTGCCTGCTTTCTATCCATATGAGGGAAGGAAGTGTCTTCCTCTAACTCCTATCCTGTTAGCCATTGAAGAGGAAAGGATGAAATGAGTGGAAAACAAGGCAAGGAATTTCTGGTCTAGCTTGATAGTTTCTATATGCATGTTTCTTGTTGTTTAATTAAAGTCCAAAAAAGAAAATATGCATCTCTGAGCTTGTTCAACTAGGACTTGAATAAGATTGTGAATTTCCTATAAGAGTACACAGGGTCAATATGTTTTCTTCATTTAAACTGCAGTTGATATTAGGATGGATTCCTTGAAGACAGGAAACAGGCAACATCTAGAGTAACAGAAATAGTGAAGAACTTAAATCCAGGAAACCTCTTGTGACTGTAGGCTAATCATTTACTTCTACGAGTTCCATCTTATTTGTGCATACAATAAGAGATTTAAACTTCCTAGGCTCTAGCATGGACAAATATGTTAAAATAAGGAAGTAGAATTTTCCCTGAGAAACTATTGTTTCTTCACTATTCAACTTATGTCACCATCTTGGGAAATCCCCTGCGCTGTCTAGCAAGGGATGTACCATACAACCATCAAAATGGTGGAAGACTGGAAAAGGAGAAGGATATTTTAGGCAAACAACAGGACACTGGTGTAGCTGCTTTAATAACATTCTTGAACAGATGATTTAACCAGTTGCCATGCACACCTTGTAGCCAGTGTCCCAGATCAGGAAAGAATTATGCAGCCCCCATCAGGCCCCACTTGAGACTCACTGCCACTCTTGCTGTCATGGTGCCTTCCCTGGCACCCTGAGATATGACAATGGCTTTATGGCAAGTACATTCCTTTTATACTTTATAAATTCACCAGCATAGTTTTTGAACTTTCTGTAAAATGGAATCATTGAATAGGCACTGTTCTGTGATTTGCTTCTTTAGAGTTACACATATTTGAAAGATGCTGCTCGCAGCTGCAATTTGTTTTCTTTTATCATATAACATTCCTCATGTGGCAGTGATTGATTGATCGTCTCTCTTACCTTCCTTGCCCTAGTTTAATGGTTCTAGAGCTGAACCTTGTTCGTATTTCTTCTTCACCACTTAGCACTGCTGTGCTTTCTCAGGGAAGAACCCTGGCAGGAAACAGCAAGAAGGGGCCCTTCTTCCAGACTCCGGTTGTTCTTGTTGCTTCTGCGGCTTGCAGCTTCCGGCAGCAGCAGGAACCCAACAAGGACACCCATCCATCAATGGGGCACCTTAGGGAAAGGCCTCCAGAGAGTTTCATGGGACCAGGTAGGCAGATTCTGGTGAGTTTCAGGGACACCCAGCAGGTGATTTCTCTTTTGGTAACCCTGGCCTAGGGTCCCTCTATAAACTTCTGTGACATGCAGGGGGCCAGAGCCTCACCTTCTTCATGAGGTCTGATCTCCTTAGATTTGCTGGGGACCTTCTTCCAAGCTTCTTCCTTTCTTGGGTACTTCTGGTGGTTGTAGGCTACCCCTATATCTGCCATTCCTTTGCTGAGATAGAGTCCCAATGCAGAGGTCTCTGTACCTCCGTTAGCACTTGCTGCTCCCTAACAATTCCTTGCTACTACCTAATAACCTTGTGTATTACTTTTCTTCATATTGCATTTTTTAATTATTAGTGTGGTTTCTGCCTCCCGATTGGACCTTGACTGATATTAATTTTATAACTGCCCATTATTTATTAAATTGTATCTTTTTCAAAGAACCAATTCTTGGGTTTGTTAGTCTTCATCATTATATATATTCATATATCTATATGAATTCATATATTTATGTGCATATGTTCTTACATATGTATGTATACTCTTACTCCATCCTTTTTTTCTACTTTGCTTGGATTTCTTTTTCTACTCCTCTTTTAACTTCTGAGACACAGACCTATGTTGTTATTTTCTTTAAACAGTTCTTATTTCCTGACATATATGTTTAAGGCTATAAACTGTGCCGTAAGTACGAGCATGGCTCTATTGTTTATTTTCTATATGTAATATTATGTTATTGTTCAGTACAAAGTGTTATTACCATTTTGAAATTATTTTCTCAAGTGAGATTTATTTTCCAAATACTTGATAAATTTCTACTTTTCCTTTTTATATGTTTTTTTACCTTTTCTCAGATAGCATGATGATGTCAATTCTTTGAAATTTTGAGCTTTTATTGCTCAATAAATGAACAATTTTTGTTTCATATATCTTGAAGTTTTATTAAATGCATATAAATGTTAAGGTTATATATTTTCTTGAATAATTTAATTTTTTTATCAATATGAAGTGACCCACTTCATCTTCTTTAATGTTTTTGTCTAAAACTATTTATTTATTGTTAATATAGCCACAAAAGTTTCCTGTGAGTTAATATTTTCCTAGTATATATTTCCCATTTCTACATTTTTAGCTTTTCTCTATCCTTAGGTTGAGATGTTTCTCTTTAATTTCTTAATTTTTTTAATTTTTTTAAGAGGGAGAGGAACAATGAGAGAGAACCAAAGAGAATCAATTTGATTTAGTTTTTCGTGTGGCTTTTGTTGCTCCGACACTTTGTTGTATTCTTGGTGCTGGGGTTAGAACCTGCATCCTTGCACATACCAGGCAAGTGCCATAACTGCTGAGCCACTGCTCCAGTCCAAACATTTATCTTTTAAATAGAATAACTGAATTTAAATAATTCATTCAGAGAATTTTTGTCTTTTAATTTAAACCTTATATATTTTTGTTTCTATTGTAAATACTGACAATTTGGAGTTCAAATCTATCATCTGTTTATTCTGTTTGATTAATGTTCTTCTCTTCTGTAATGTTTATTTTTGCACCGCTAAACACTCTGGCTCCATTCTGTAAGTGGTTATTCTAAAAATTTAGATAAGTATACGTAATACAATTAATCTAACATTTACTATCCTCACCAATTACAGAAGGGCCTGAGAATGTTTAAATCTACTTTATTCTTCCTCTTGACTCATTAAATTTTTCCAGGTATTTTGATTCAATAATATTTAACTCCATTAGACTACATGACTGTTTTATATGATTAACATTTCTTTACATTTCCCACATAATTTTATTTTCTCCCTGCTAATTCCCTTTACCATCTCCCAACCTCCATCTGGGATTACTTTAATTCTTCTTAAATAACTTTAGAAAATCCTTAAGAGAGAGACTGCTATTAATAAATCTTTTTCTTTTTCTTTTTAAAAGAAAGAATGACAGTGAGAGAGAGACAGAGAGAGAGAGAGAGAGAGAGAGAGAGTCAACTTTTACTTAGTTTTTCACATGGCCTTCACCGCCCCAACACCCAGCACTGCATGTGGGAGCTGGGGTTCAAACCCATGTACTCAGTGCATGCTGGGCAAGCACCATAACTGCTGAGCCACCACTCCAGCCCCAAATCTTTTTCTTTTAACATAGAAGTCATAGTTATTTTAGAATCTTTAGATTAGATATTTCTCATATATTTAGATTAGATATTTATCGTCTGTTTCTGATGTTTATTATCTCTGCTTCTTCTCTAGTTTCTTAAATTGCCTTGATTCCTGCGTGCCTACTTATCTTTGGCATAATGATGAACATGATATATATATATATATACACACACACACACACACACACACACACACACATTTTCTTTCTTTCTTTCTTTCTTTCTCTTTCTTTCTTTCTTTTTTCTTTCTTTCTTTTTTTAATTACTGGTGGATTCCCTAAGGCTGAGGGTGAATTTGTCCTCCACCACAGGTGTCTGATAGCACACTAGTTAGAGATAACCTCAAAGATGGGGAAAATGAATAAAGGGAATTATTGATCTGCTGCCGTCAAGGTTTAGATGTATTTTCCCCTTTACTTTACGTCTTCCCACTTCACTGTCCCTAAAGGCGAATTTTTCAACATTAGGGGAGAAAGACCAAGATAGCTTCTGTAATAGCTATAGCCTTAATCTCAGGGTGAGCCCATTTTAGGTTCTAGTTGAATGTGGGAGAGAATCTCTTAGAAACTGTAGAGAATTTTTATAGGAACAGAGAGAGAGAGAGAGAGAGAGAGAGAGAAACCAACCTTGGATTTCAGCTTCTGCTTTCCTTGCCCCAGGACGCCCCTGGGTGGGTCACTTTCATGCACCCTCAGCACAAAGAGTTTTAGTGTTCTGCTGTTCTACTCTGTTTGCTCTGCTTCTGTCTCTAGGTTTACACTTTTCTGAAATATTTAGTATTTGATATGGTAATATCATAAATGCACACGTGCACACACAAATTCCACTATATTTTACTGTTTTCAGCAAAAGACAGTAATCCAAATATTCCAACACACCATTCCCCAATACAGAATTCTTTCAAGTCAATTTCTTAGAAAGCTGAAATCAGGGCTTCAGTGGTGGCTCAGCAGTTACGGTGCTTGCCTGGCATGTGCAAGGACACAAATTTGAACCCAGCACCACATACACAAGAAATGTCAGAGCAACAAAAGCCACATGAGAAACTAAATAAAATTAATTCTCTCATTTTCTTTCCCTCTCTAACTGTCCCTCTCTCTCTTAAAAAAAAAAAAAAAAGCTGAAATCAAAGCGTGAAAGGACTGTGTTCCTTCTTGGTCTTCTTGGTGCCGGTCCAATGTGAGCAGTGACTCTGGGCAGTGTGATCACTGCTCTGAAGAAGAAACGCTCCCTGGGGTGAGCTGTCCACAGTCCAGAGCGAGACCACTCTCAGGTTTTTTGCTTGCAGATCCAGCCAACTTCTTCAGTCGGATTTATCCACTAAGCTTATCTTTGACCTTCAACTCTCCCTTGTTTCTCTATTGCTTCCTAAACTTGGATAAAAAAGAAGAGTCATCATTCCTACCTGCTCTCTCACTCCCTGCAGAATGAAAAGCACAACACATATTTTTAAAATAATTTTGCATTTAGTTCCTGGCTAAATATATGACATGTTATTAAAAGATAGATAAGAAGCAGTGCAAGGAAATCCAGCAAGTCCTGCCCAGTAGTTGAGGGTCTGAGGTGAGAAAGAGGCCTCCTTAGGTCTTTTTTTTTTTTAATTAGATGAGTATGGAGTTACAATTGAGGGGGAATCATTGTCAAACAATCAAGAACAAATGTATATTTACATAGTTAGCCAAGGCTGATGTCATGTCATGGATGCCTCCCTTGGGTTCCCCATGATTCTGTTTCCCCCAGAAAAGCCACAGAGTTAAATGGATATCTCGTGGAGGTCAGAGATCTCCTTCTGAGATGATTTCCCCATATTCCCACTCTCCAGTCTCCTAGATAACCTTCCTAAGCCCTCCCCTCATCCTGCCTCCAGGTATCCTAGGCAATGATCCCCCTGTTTGTATAAAAATTCATACATTTTGAGGTTATTATTAGCTTAGCCATCTAACATACTGTTTCCAGATGTATTCTAGCTTCCACAAATGAGAGAAAACATTCGGCCCTTGAGACTCTGAGATTGGGATACTTCACTTAGCATAATTTTTTCCATCTCCATCCATTTGGTTTCAAAACCCATAATATTATCCTCTCTAATGGCTAAGTAGTATTCCATTGTATATATGTACCAAAGTTTTTGTATCTACTCTTCCAGTGAGGGGCATCTGGGTTGGTTCCATACTCTAGCTATAGTAAATTGAGCTGGAATAAACATGATGAAGCTGTTTCTCTATAATATGCTGATCCTAACTCTTTTGGGAAAATACCCAGGAGTGGGATAGCTGGGTCATAAGGTGGTTCCAGCTCTAATTTTTTTGAGGATTCTCCACACTGCTTTCCAGAGTGGCTGAACTAGTTTGCATTCCTACCAGCAATGTGACAGTGTTCCTCTTTTCCCACAGCCCCTACAAAAGCACATTAAAAAGATAATACATCATGATCAAGTGGGCTTCATTCCAGGAAAACAAGGCTGATTCAACATACACAAATCAATAAATGTAATTCACCACATAAACAGAATTAAAACCAAAAATCCTTAGGTCTTTTACTACTCAGCGGACCAGACAATAATTTGATGGTCCCAAATACTAAGTCAAGTGGTGCCAAAGACTCCTTTCTGCAGTATGTGGCTTTAGAGCTGGCTTGTTCTTTAGGTAGATATGCTACCTTGTTTTCCATCTCAAGAGAGCAAAGGTTATGACCCACAGCATGACCTTTCACACTTTTATTCAATGGCTGCTTTAAACCTCAGCTGTTAGTATGAAATTGAAAGTTTTTACATTTCTTTGAATTCTTTAACCAGAAGAGTAAAACAAAATACTTAAAAATAACTAAGTACATCTCAAAGAGGTACAATAAGAATTAAAAGAAAATTGCTTAGTCCGTAAATACAGCTAAAATTATTAGTTACAGAATCTCTGCTGTCTGTACACTTCTCAAATCATCCTGGTTTCTGGTGCCTGAGACAGACAGCATTGCACGGGTCACCACTGTAACTCAATTACCAGCCCACTTGTATCAGTTATGCACTGTGAGACAGCATCATATTGGATGACTAAAGAGTCTGTGCTGGAGTGTAAAAAAGTTAAAAGGTCAGAAAGGTAAACAGAATCAGGGCTATTGAGAGCTTTATAGGTCATTAAAAGGATTTTAAAAGCCATATGCTGTCTTAGAGGCAGCCAAGATAGAGATTGTAAGATGGGGGAAATATGATCCGTAGATCAAGTCCTAGTAACAACGCTGGCAGCGGCAGCATTCAAAACCATCTGTAGCCAGTTTAGCAAACAATCTGGAATGCCACCAGGAACAAATTAAAATAGTCAATCCTGGAAGAAATGAAAGCCTAGCATGGATGAGTGAAATGTTGCTTGCTAGAGAATGCACAACCCATAATCTTGCAATATTCTAAAAACCCTAAAAAGAATTTTTCACCACCAATGTAATATGGAGATTTAAAGTTAAATTGAGGATCATAAAGAGAAACATGCATAGCAGAACTGCAACTCCAAGGCAGTGAACATGAATTCCAGTCCCATGGGTTTTGCTAGCATAAAGTGCTACTCAACCAAGAAAGAATGAATGTAACTCTGCAGTGGTCTTAAGGGATTCTGCTCACCTGATCAGCCTGAAAAGGAAAATAACATCAAGGACAATCATCAATTCAAAGCAATTGAAATAATATCCCTTGAAAATAAGTGAAGTAGATGTTTAGATCAGAAATTCACGAAGATGACCTTATTTTTGGACACTTGTTGAGAATGAACTCATATCATTTATTAAGCTTATAGTTTTTCTTAAATAGTAATCAAAAACAGAAACAAAAAATATGATCACTAACATTTACAAAATGCTTACTACGTGCTAGCATAGTCCCGAGTGCTTTATATAATGTTTAAGATAATTCTAACACCATGAAGTACCAGTATTATCACCATGTTTTTTTTCAGCTAAGTGCAGTGTCTCCTGTAACCTCACTTCCTAATCTTTCCATAATACTGCACAGAGAAGAAAGGTCATGCCCTCTCCTTGGCCATTGCCTGAGTAGGCAATATCCAAGAGCCTGGGAATTTTAGCGTTACATTATATGTGTAGAAATGGATGGGATCAAATGTCTCTCATGATATAGAACCTTAGTAGTGAAGTAATATTATCATCCCCAAAAAAGCCAAGGCCCCCATGAACTTTAGTAGCATGTATTTTACTGTAGTGGTAAAGCCAAAATTTGTACAGTGCTGCTTTAAAATTATATAGAGAGCTAACCACAGAGTGGTTCTGGATTTAATGCCAAAGTCCTAGTCCCATCTCATTCTGGCAATAATAAAACTCTCACGTTGGAGTGGCAAAGAGAATTTACTCATTTTGAGCTTCCCTAGGTCTCTCTTTAATCAAATTACATACTAATTACTTAATACTTTTAGCCAAATCTATGTCACACTCCTTTCCTCATCCCATTATTCATTGTATCAGAACAAATTCAGAAGCTAGAGATGTGCTTCAGTAACTATGTGACATTACTCACAATTCAGAACTTTTAAGGACTGTCTTCTACAGCACCGGCTTTAACATCTCCAGCTCTCTGTCCTCTCCGCATTGCCAGAACACCAATGCTCATTGTGAAAATGGCCTGTCCAATGCTTGCAAAGAACCCAGCGTGGCTGTATTTCTCTTGGTAATTCCATTGGGAACATAGGAAGAAAAATAACAGGGTAAATTTAGCCGAAATAATATCCTCTGTAAACTTGACTTCCAAAGGCTTTCTCACATTGCATTGGCTTACTTAACGTTCCATAGGTGCTTTCTGTTTACATTCATGAAGTTTACCCGTAAGTTTACTCTACTTGCAAGCTTTAAAGATGAGCAATGAATCAAGGAGACTTGGAAATATGCTTACACCTCCTCAGAAATAACACCCACTCATACATGGATGAGCAGAGACACATTGACTACATAATAGTGGTATCTGATTAAACCACATACCAGCTAATGGAACGGTTAATGACGATTTGAAAGTGTTCTTTTTTTTTTTTAAGAGAGAAGGACAATGAGAGAGAGACAGAGAGAATCAATTTTTATTGAGTTTTTCACGTGGTTTTTGTTGCTCTAAGACTTTGTTGTGTACGTGGTGCTGTGGTTTGAACTCTTGTACTCGCGCGTGCCAGGCAAGCACCATAACCACTGAGCCACCACTCCAGCCCTATATGAAGGTTTTGAAATTTCTTTTTCTGTTTTTTTTTTTTGGGGGGGTCATGATTTTCTCAAGAGGAACATCAACAGGAATAATCCACATTTAAGGAGGGCAGATTTTATATGGGAATTTCAAGAATGATTTAAAAATCATACAGTGCTTAGGTATAATTTAGATTTTTTTTTTGCATAGATGGGTACTTTTTCATGTTGCTTTACAATGCAATGAAAGGATTGCTTTAATTTCAAAGAACAATATTAAACCTGCATTTTGAGGGGTAGTGGTAGCATAATTTATGAACATGGAAGAATATGCTGATATTTTTAAAAGTATAAATAATCAAATTAATATAGAGAGATATCAGTAACGGATAATGAAAGTAATTTATCCTGAAAATAAAGTTTATTACAGGCATGAAGTTATTTTTTATCTTTATTGTCTCCTTACCCATCATACATAATAAGAATTAGAATTAAGTACTTCATAAGCTAATTCAACAGAATGCCTTTGATGATTATTTCCCTTAAACTGAATACCAACTGCTGGTTTCTTAATTTATACACCATTTCATAGTAGTGGAGGAAATTCAGAATGAGACTAAAATATACTGAAGAATAAAACTACACATCATGTATTCAAAGTGTAATAGTTCCTGAGCACATCCTAAATGTTTACACTCAGAATTCTTTTAATTGACCACACCTTAATAACAGCTTTTTAAAAATGAGGACTACAACTAGGTACACAAAATCCCCACTTGAAATATAAGGATAAGACCTACAGATATTTGAGTTAATGCTTCAAGGGCCAGGACTCTTGCATATGCTGTAGATAGCATTACTTTGGGTTCATGGAATATCTAAGTAATTATTTTAGTGTTTTTTTTCATGTGATATTTTTACAGTTTAATAAAATTAGACATTTCCTATGTATGTATACACTCACTGATAATAATAAACGTTTTCTCTGAACATAATTGATATTTGTTTTAACCATGTAAAATGTTGGGCAAACTTTTTAAAAAAAAATTATTTTCCAAAACCCAATAGCTCCACTCTAGCCATTCATATATCCCAAAGAAATTAAAAAATGATCACAAAAAGTTGAGTACACATGATTATAGTAGCATTATTCATAATAGTAGTAAAGTGGAAATAACCCAAGTGCTTATCAACTGATAAAAGGCATATAAAATAAAGTATGTCCATATAATAGAATATTGTTGGGAAATTTTTAAAATGAAGTAATGATACATGCTCCAACATAAATGGATCTTGAAAACATTCATATAAGTGAAAGAAGCCAGTTATAAAACACCAAACTGTAAGGTTCCACCTCCCTGTTATGTCTCAAGTAGGTAAAGTCCTGGAGACAAACAGCAGGTTAGTGAACCTAGAAACTGGGAGTGACTGCTAATGGGTATGAGAATGATAGAATGCTCCAAAATTAAATAGTGTTGATGGCTCTGGAAATGTAATAAAGACCTGTGAATTGTACCCTTTTAAAAAAGCAAATCGTACAGCATCTGAATTATATCTCAATAAAGCTATTATAAACTATGTAACTGAATCACTTTTAGAAAAATATAAATCTGTGAATTCATGAAAATAATGCACAGCGTCAAGGGAAAAACATTGGCTGGAGACATGTTACAAATGAAATGAAGATAATTATGAGGTATATTCAAGGTAAAATGTTATTGAATGTAAGGATAGATAGTTGACTGCCAGGAAACGTGATCAACTCAGTTTCATAAGAATATGATGTGCAAATCTAGCTTGAAATTTCTTGATCATTTTAGAAAGCAATTTAAAAGTATTGTTTATTGTCTTTAATATGATCATACTTTAATGGTAAATGAGAAATTAGATCCAAAAATTGAAGTTACATGTATTCTTTTATGTAAAGATATATTCTTTATGTGTGTGTATATATATATATATATATATATATATATATATATATATATATATATAATTTCCCACAGGTAATTATATTTAAAACAAGCACATGTTATATGTGTCTCTTAAATTAGATATGATGCACAAGAAGGGAATTGATATTTAACCAGTGTCACTGGTATTATTGTACTAGCTATTAAGCAGTGAAATTGTCAACAGTAGCTGGTAAGCAGCCTCTGGCCTCCCTGTCTTGTTGACCTAGCCCCTACCCTGTGACTCCAACTCCAAACCTCTGTATAAAGCACATAAGGTTAAAAACCTGGTAGCCATACCATACCCATTGAAGTATTCAGAGTATAACCCTTGATTGAGATTGACAACCTGGGGAATGTAATAGCTAAACAAAGAAAACATTTAGCGCTTACCAACTGCTTTCTGCTTTAGTCAGTTTTTCCACTGTTGTGGTCAATATACCTGCCAACAACAATTAGAGGAGGAAAAGTTTATTTGGGGGCTCATTGTTTCAGAGATCTCAGTCCATAAATGGTCAATTCTGTTGTTTTTGGCCTAAGATGAGGTGGAATATTATGGCAGAAGAGGATGGTGGAGGAAAGTGGTTCAGGACATGCAACCAAGAAGCAGGGAGATAGAGAACAGTGATTCAGCTCCTCCAGCCACCATGGTAGCTGCCTACAGTTAATCCCTACTCAGGATTAATGCATTGATTAGGTCAAAATTCTCATAATATGATCTAAACTTTCTTGCATTATTTTACACATGAGCTTCTGGGAGACACCTAATATCTCAAGTACAACACTTTAGAACATTTTATTTCATTTGACTCTCAAAGTTACCCAGAAAAAAACAAGTGTCATTATCTCCAGTTTGCTGCTAAATAAAGAGAGGTTCAGAGAATTTTCTGGAGTTGAGCAAAAGTTAAAATCATTTAGTGGCAGAACAGAATTTAAGACTGGGTCTGCTGGTGTAAAATCTCATTTTTCTTCTTTTTTAATCCTTACCTATTCTGCATGAGAATGATCAGATTAAAAGCAAATTACATGGGCTGGAGTGGTGGCTCAGCAGTTACAGCGCTTGCCTGGCATGCTCAAGGACCTTTGTTCAAACCCCAGCACCACATACACAAAAAAGTATTGGAGAAACAAAGGCCAGATGAAAATATAAATGAAGTTGATTCTCCCTTTATCTCTTTCTTACTCTCTCCCTCTCTCTTTAAAAAAAAAGTAAATTTTGATATAGCATAAATTTTCTATACTAAGAATTAAGAGGTTCCCTTCTGTTCTTTACTCATTATTACCTGTATAGGCCATAACAAAAGAAAACAATTAATTTTTGTATGAACAAATTTAGGGTTCTATAAAATGAACAAATTTAAGTAACCTTAATATTAGTTTCTTTCAGTTTTAAAATTCTCTGTGTCAAGTCCACAAAATCATGAATATTCAATATTATTATGAGAGCTACCACTGATGATGAAGAGAGGCAGGCTTAACCAAGTTTTTGTTTCAAAAGTGAATAAGTAGGAACTAAAAATAAGAAGATATAAAATTCAAAGTTAGAAGAAGGAGGAAAATAATAAACATTGGAAGAGAGATAAATGGAAATGGTTATTAGTTTTTATATGAAAACAATAGAGAAAAATCAATTAAACTCAAAATTTGCTCCTCAAAAATATCAACAAAATTCACAAGCTGTTAGGTTAATTAAGAAAAAACAGAATACTTAAATAACTAAAACATAAATAAAAGCAGAGCATTACTGATTTTATAGAAATAAGAAA
>PVKS010038094.1:0-18157 GCA_004027875.1 Aplodontia rufa
AGCAACACTTACTTTACAAACACACACGTACATATAAAAAAAAATCAAACTCTGACATATGAACTTGAAGTGGCCCTTATGATCACCAGAAAAGTCTGACCAATTATCTTGAAATGTTTTCCCAGAGACTGGTGGCTTGCTTCTTGGGAGGGGTAGGGGAAGGTCTTGCCCTCAGGCAACTCTTTCACTCCCAGATGAAATTAGCTCTGATTTAACTGTCCTGCAGTCTACACTGACTCCAGGCTCTCCTCTCCATTCTGGCTAAATTTGCCTTGATGGTCTAATACACAGTTCTGCCCACCTTTCCTGTATGCTCAAAATGACTACAGCTTGGGCTGCTTAGGGCTGGAAGAGGGGGCAATGTTCTCACCTCCCGAGCAGAGTTGCCATGGAATTGTCCCAGTTTGATCAGAGCTCCTGACTGCACTCCGTCCATTCACTGCAGAGTATAGGATCCTGACAGGGTTATGGGGCAATCTGCCTTAGATTCCCTGCTCCTTTCCCCTGCTTGTTTGTCCAAAATCGCTACAGTGCTACCTCCTCAGAGGTGAGAGGGGGAATCTGCCTCCTCCTCTGCAGCAGAGATGTGGAGAGGACCTGCTTTCAACCCAAAATGGCTTTTCTAGGTGCAGTTGGTCTCTGCATGGCTGAAGGAATCAGACTGAGTTGATCAGTATCTCCCCCACTGCTGTTTTGGTTGAGGGGCAAGGGCAATCCCTTCTTCTGAATTAGTTCCTCTTTTCCAATTGCTACACCCAAGTCTCTGAGTCCCTGATCTCCCACTGACCAGTGCTGTGTTCAGCAAATCTTTTCCAATACACACACCTTGTGGGAAGGCAGTTGTTCTGGTTTCTTCTTTCAGTTCAGGGAGAGTGCTCTGGGCATGACTTGCCTGCTGTCTGCCATTTTCTGCTTCATTCCCTATCTTTCTTATATAGTTAAGCAAACTAAAATAGTCAAAATCATTATGTGGATTAAAATGAAAGCTGTCTAGTCTTTGCCACAGTTTCCTCATATAGAAATCTTTGGAATTTTCTGAGTTACAGGAGTCTTTTTGTTGTTATAAATAATTTCTTTTGCTCACTATTGAATTTATGCCCTTTTTCTCATTTTATTGAAATTTGTGTTCTAATACCTATTTCCCTCGTAGACTAGGAATATCTCTGAGAGGAGCAATCTCCTCAGAATAACTTTTGCACTCCTAGAACCTAAGAGTTTCCATTTTAAAGGATGCAGTCTATATTTGTTAAATTAATAAATGAATGAACATCAGATAATGTGGATTTCCTAATATAATAATACTAGCATAAAGTGGAAAATTTCTCAGTTTTTTTGCTAAATAAAATAGTAAACTGAATATAATAAAATTACATTTAAAAGAAAACTAACTTGCATTTCAGTACCTATTAAAATGCCTCCTTAAGCACATCAAGTCCAGATGTCAATGGGAACAGAAGCATTTTATTTCTAAATTGTGAATAAACCTTTGTTATTCTATCAGTCAAGGTGCATTCTGCCTTGAAAATACTTCCTTTTGAAGGCAGGCTTTTCCATTCTCCATTGAATAATGCACATCTCTCTGCATTAGCTCTTGGCTTGCTCTGAAGCTGGCTGCACCAAAGTATCCAGTCTTCCTTGCAACTGAATGCACAAGTACTTGGATAATCAGAACAAGTAAACACCCACTATAGGGGATGATTCTGCCAGACCTTCCCTCTTGGCTGCACCTGATTAAAACTGAAAATACAAATAAGAGCACAAAAGTGGCAGATCCATTTCCTTCTTTTCTCCTAATATTTTGTGTTTGAAGAAGAAAAATGCCATCCAACAGCCAGATAGAATGAGCTATTTCCTGTTCTCCCTATATAACTCTGATCTGCTTTCCAGCTCTTCTCGGCTATTTAATGGGTCTGTCTTCTACACAGTGTGGTTATTATTGGTGATGTGACTCTTTCACAGCCCTATGGACTAGAAAAGTATGACTTTCATAAATTGAAGAATGATATGTGAAGGGATACAGAAAAATGTAATTGTAATAATAGTTCTAAGTTAAAAATCACCTATTACAGGGGTTGGAGAAGTGGCTCAGTGATTTTGGCACTTGCCTTGCAAGTCCAGGGACATGGGTTTATACCCAAGCCCCACATACACAATGAAGTGTCTGAGCAACAAAAGCCAAATGAAAACTAAATAAAATTGATTCTCTCTTTCTCTCTCCCTCTCACTGTTCCTCTCTCTCTCTCTTTAAATCACCTACTACACACCACATTGTCATGTGTTCCATCTTAGCAACTCTATCATAACCCTGTGAAGTTATTTTGACAAAATAAAAATCAGACTTTTAGTGAAGCTCAGCAAATTTGCCAAGGCATATAGGCAGAATAGTGCAAAAGCGATATGTATGCCCTATTCACTTCAGTTCTGTGTCATTACCCTGTGATTTCCCTTTATTTCACTCTTTGCATCTTCAACCCCAAAAAGCCAGTTCTCTAAGACGACTGTAAGAACAACTCTAACCATTAAGTTTTCTCTAGAAGAACCACAGCATTCTTGAATTATTTCAAGTCCTCAATAAAGTCAGGAATATTTGAGAACAGTCTACCTTGGAACTTTATAGAATGTGTTTTCTATTTAAATAGCTTCTATTTCTGCTAGGAAAACTCATTTTAACCTCTTTGTATAACGTATTTTCTAGTGGAAAGTCAAAAACATCATAATCTTAAACTATTAGAAATGTGCTTACTATGAAAGGTCTTATGGTTTGGATATGACATGTCCTCCAAAAGCACCTATGTTAATGCAGGAATGTTCAGAGGTAAATTGTTTGGATTATGAGAGCTGTAAGCTGATCAACATGCCCTAGTTTGTGTGGACTAACTGGGTTGTAATTATAGCCATTTGTGGCATGGCAGGAGGATATAGGTCATTTTGGAGTTACCCTGGAAGGGTGCATCTTTCTTGTGGCCCCTTCTCTTCTCTTCTCTTCTCTTCTCTCTCTCTCTCTCTCTCTCTCTCTCTCTCTCTCCTGTATTGATCTCTCCATGAGCTGAGCATCTTTCTTCTGCTGGGCCCTTCCCCCATGATGGGATGCCTCACCCCAAGCCCAGAGTTTTAAGGTCAACGGTCCATGAAATGAACCTCTGTAAATTTGAGCAAAAATAAACTTTTTCTCCTTTACATTGTTCTTGTCAGGTCTTTTTGTCACAGAAATGAGAAATGAACTTAAAAAGAAAAGATAATTTGAGTCATGTCAACTACTGTTATCAAAGCCACTTTAACCAAAACCCTATAACAACATGATCTTTTCTTGTCTGGATTATGCTATATGAATGGTTTTTCAATTTTCTCTGATTCTGTTTCTCTCTAGTAATTTTTATAATTCCTCTTGTGAACTTAATGCAGGTTTTTGAAGATTTTTTAAATGTGTTGATTAGGGCTCAATGATTTCTTGAGTTTAATTCACAAAATGCAGAGATTTTCTAGACTTTTATATCAAATAATTTATGACTACTACAGATTTCACGTGTGACTCAAATGTTCTGCACACCTTTGAAGGGGGAGCAAGAGGGTCCAGGAGAACCTGCCGTCATCATTGTTTGTATTGCTCAGTTGGAGTCTTTGAGGAAATGTTTCCCAAATGTGCACCCGAGTACTGATCCAGCTTGTAACTAGGAGGTGAACTGACTAGTTGAAGAACATTCAGGAATCTCAATCCCTGTATTTCCTCCCAACCTGATAAATGCATTCCTTATATAATGAACTGTGATTAGGAGATGCCTTTTCCTAATCAGTCATCATTCCTGAACAGTTCATTGTAATTGGTTCTGTATTACATAATCGAATCTATATTTATAATTAAACTTATACAGTTTTCTTCATTTGTTGATACTATATTTTACTCTTGTTCCAAGAGTGCCTGTTTATTTTAAAATATTTAAAGAATAGAAATATTTTTGTTAAAAAGTGAATACTATCCTATGATGTCCCTCAGATTCGTTCCCCAATGTGACAATAACAATTGCTTAAACTAATTTAATATATTTAACTCATGAGTAATTGTGTATGTGTGCATAAACGCAAAAATGAATGTATTTTATACAAATATGATATCAACCCTTTATAGAATCCTTCATACATATCAGGAAGTACATTATATTAAAGCAATTAAGGCTCCATCCTGTGAAATTTTACACATTGAATTTAAATCCTTATTCACCTTAAATTAGCTATGTGACTTTTGACAATTGCTTAAATATTTTGTGTTATAGATTCCTCATCTGTAAAATAGGGGCAAAAATAACATCAACCTGTTAGGGCTGAAATGAAGTTAAGATACGCAGTAAACATTTGGAGTGATGCCTGAACTCAGCAAGCATTAGCTATTATGATTTTTGCCTTATTTAAAATCATTGAGTAGAAATCCCCAAAAGAATTGTTTTTGCATCATTATTGCTGATGAGAAAATTAAAGTTTAGAGAGTTACAGGATTTTCCCATAGTTGCCCACCGGTGATTTAACAGTGGAATGGTTTAGGGAATCTGGCTATAAAATCATGCTTTAGTTTCTATACTATTTAAATTGAATTACAGGGTGCCGCTCCATATTCAAAATGTATTAATGAATCATAATATTCTGCTATTTAACATTTTCACTTAAATATAATAATAAAAGAACAGCTTATTTACATTGGCCATTAATTATGTGCTAAGTGCTTTGCATGTGATGTCTTATTAAAACACAATTTTTAAAATGGATAAAAAGAGATGTAGGTTAAGTACCTTTCTCACCACCATTTAGTAAATAAGAGCTTGCAAAATGATTCAGCTCTGCTGACAGAAAAGTGCATGCACTTAAGCTCTTTGATTTATTTCCACCAAATGATGGGGATATTTGTATGTTAAAGCAAATGAGTCTACTCAATATTGTTTCATTGATATGGAAATTACAGATATATTATGATTTATTTAGCCTATTCTACTCATGCACATATAATATTTTTGCCATTAAAAATAAAGTTATAGTAATCATTTATGTATTTATGTCTTTCAAGTTTTGTATGATTGCTTTTACAGGATGACTTCTTTAGAAAGGACAAGTCACAGTTATGAACCAGATTTAAATAACTTTTCCCTATATAATTGTAGCATTTTTCTTACACATAAATAGTATGTAAATGCCTCAAGTACACATTCATGTCGAAATAAAAAACTAAAATTCTAAGCAGGTGGGGAGTAGTGACATTGTCTGAAAGGGGAAAATTGGAGTTTGTCAAAAAATTCCACCATAGTTTATACCTCGCAATGAGTAGACCTGCTTATTCCTGATACTCCAATAGACAGGAAAGGCAAACACACATTACATATATGGTCAATCCTCATCAGAGTCAATCCTGGGCAGTGATTTCCAAAGTATCCAGGATCTGCTATAATCAGCATTCCACCAAATGTTTAGTTGATCTCTTTAATGGTTAGTGTTGTATTACAGTAAGCAACAGCCTTGAATTCTGTCGGAGGTGTGTTACTCAGCAGTGGGAGCAGTAAAACTAAATTTAATGAGAGGGTGCCATGTTATAGCTCCAATGCATAGCTTCTATTTTTACCTTTGTGCCTACTTTTCTTATTAATCCATTATACAAGCCTTTTGATGTCCAAGAACAAGAATGGTTGACATCTACTAGCAAATCATCCTATCTATTTTCTTGTGTAGAGATCTTTGACAGTGGACACTTGCTATTTGGAAGTACATGATTCTCACATCTCATGTGAATGTCCATAAGTTCAATTTCAAATTTCTTTCCTTGTCTTGTTTTATAAAGATTTGCCAAATTCTTTAAAAATTTGCTAAACCATTCTACCTAGTAATCCAGGCATGAGTATCTCAGGTCACAATTTTCATTACACAAAGTAGATGATCAGGAATATTGCTCATAGCTCTGTCCTTTGGGAGGCTTTACTTTCACCTCTGGGTCTGTATTTGAACACCATGTGTGAGCTTATAATGTGGCAGCAGAACATTTTCATCTTGCAGTTACATGTTGGGCTGACCCATACTTGAGTCAAGTTTGCATCCTCTTTCAGCGGGTCCTAATAAACTCCCTATGAGGGTTTAAGAATGAAAGATAGGAGCCAGCGCAACATGAGTTGGTAATATTAATATTTTATCCATCTCTTCAGGAAAACTAGTATGGATTTTGCACCTAGTGGATCCTAATTCTGGATGTACTTTATAGTACATCCAGTACTTTAGATTGCACCTATCCTCTCCTTATGATTTGGTGGGTCTAACTGGCTCCTGAACATTATTTGAAATTTTGGCCACATGTACACTTGATGTGGTATACTTTGTCTTTGCCAGGGCATGAAAGCAAAATACAATGTGATAAGATGTTATTTATTTAATTGTATTAGGGTGATGTGAGTGATATTGTGCTACCTGGATAGAATAAGATGTTGAGAGTTGAGTTGTTGTCACTCAGAGAGAGAGAGAGAGATTTTATTTGTAACAAATTGCATATTCACAAATATTTGATTGGATTTGCAAACTTGCAGTGATAATGAACCTAGACATATTTAACATTTTTATAGAGTAAGGGATTTTAAATTAACCTGTACAGTGACTTATTTTGTTTTGATGA
The DNA here is from genome assembly GCA_004027875.1 of Aplodontia rufa. Classification (NCBI taxonomy): domain Eukaryota; kingdom Metazoa; phylum Chordata; class Mammalia; order Rodentia; family Aplodontiidae; genus Aplodontia; species Aplodontia rufa. Next base: position 6,635 of record PVKS010038094.1, read on the forward strand.
ATATTGTTTTGCATATAGGAAAAATGGGACTGCAAATTAAAATCCTAAAAGGAATTTGAATTGAAAAAAAAATGGTTTGTAAGACTAAGGTAAAAGTTCACATTGCTTAGGTAACTGTGAACTTAAGTGGAATCAAAATAATGGAAGCATTCCTTCCATTTGGGGAGAGAATGCAATGAAACTTACTTGGAGGACCAAGAGAATTCCATGCAACTTTGGTCATTGAATTTTCCAGCACAGCAGCATCACTCTGTTAGACTATGGTGTTGTGACCACCAAAGGCTACACAGTTATAGGAAATAACTCCAAGATTTTGGAGATCCACAGAAGTTACTGCATATGATATAAAACCAGCCTAAGGCAGTCATGGTGTTACACTGTGCTAGCACCACTGTAGTCCAGATAGCATTATGGATGTGTAAGCAAGTTTTCCACTGCTTTGACAAATTCCTGAAAAAAAAAAACTTAGAGGAGGAAAGATTTATCTTGGATCATGGTTTTGGGCCCAAGGTGAAGCAGAACATCATCGCAGAAGGGCAGGGTTGAGGAAAGCTGCTCAACTCAAATCATGGTGGCTAGTGGGAGGGAGGGAAGAAGAGCCTGGGACAAGAAATACCTTTCCAGGGCATGCCCCCAGTGACCTAATTCCTCCACCATACCCCCCAGCTATTATTTTCACCACCTTCCACTTGTCTGTGTTGAATTCATTGATGAAGTCAGAGCATTCCCTAAAGCCCCACCTCTGAACATTCCACATTGGGAACCAAGTTTTCAATATGTAAGGCTTTGGGGGATGTTCTAGATCCAAACCATAACAATGTGTCTGACGCAGCTCCCTAATTGATCAATCTTTTCCACAGTGGAAGGGGTTCTATGCTATGAATTTGCCAACAAATTATTGGGTGACTTCTTGGTTGGCTGGTTGATTGGCTGGCATCTTTTCCCAGGCCTCTCCAATTTATTCTCCACGTGTGAATTGAAAAGTAAATGTATTGAAATATGTATTCATAAGAAAAGTTTCTCATTATTCTCAGACTAAAGTTAAAACACTGGCCTCTGTATAGCCTCAGATTTTCCTGATTCAGCCCTAGTCCCAGACTGTGGTAAACAATTCATAATTCCCTGGTTTACTATTTATTGTTTCAATTTATTTTAGGCAATTTTGCATATGTTGTCCTTCTGAGCTTGAAAGCTCTTTTCAGGAAGTTTCTTTTAATGATGGTAGACTACAGAATCAGGCAGACATTGGTTTAAAAATGACAACACATTTTATTATATGTTACCTCTCACAGAAAATATGTGCTACTGAAACCTCCTGTTCCTACTGATAAAATGGAAGTACATATCATAAATACTACAATCAAAATATTAGTATAACCATCTATTACTTACACAGAATAAGTCAGATAGTTTCAACACTTTATATAATTGTGAATGTATAATGGTGATATGTTACATTTTTGGAATATTTACTATATAAAAATCATACATATTCTAAGATTCTATACATATATTCTTATTTAAGTCTCAAAATAATAGTAAAACAACAACAAATGTTAATATTTTTAACTGTCCTGTACTCCTTTATATGCCCACACATATTTGTGTGGCTAGTTTCTACTCAAATTTCAATTTAGACATCATTTTTCTTTTGTACTTTCTCCTAACCTCTGAAATGGCTTTATTTTCCTGCTTTGTGTATCCATAGCACTCGGTTCGTTCTTGGTGCAGCCTTTCCATACTGTATTATATGTCCTTCTTCACCACCACCTATGACTATTTCCTGCTTCACAACAAGAGCCAGAGCACATGCATATTGTTTCCAGTGCCAATGGGAACTCCTCAAATATACTAAGAGTTAATGGGAGGAAACTTTTTTTTTGCTTTCTTTACTCATACAACTCTCAACATTTCACTTCTGGTCCCCAAAATATGTGTGGGTTTCCACCAACACCAAGTAGTTCTCTAGTAGACACCAAGTGGGTATTCTAAGCTTTAACTTAATGTTGATGTTAACTGGAGGAATTAGCACAGAATCTAAAAGTTAAAGACTCAATCCCAAAAGCTGCTCCCCACCTCAGATGTCAGTACAAAGTCCCAGTTTGTGACTTGTGCTTCTGACCAAACAACTATAAATCAGTAGGGTTCGATGACCTCATCTTCTTGTTTCACAATTTTCTAAAATGCTCTGCAGAACTGGGAAGCTTTTAACCAGTGTTAACCAGCTAACCAGAGTATTATTAAATAAAAATAAGATAAAGGATACAGATGAAAGTACACTGGGAAAGCTATGTGAGAAGGGAAGTAGAGCTTCCATGCCTCCCCCAGGTGCCATCCTCCCAGCATCTCTACGTGTCCAGCAAGCCAGGAGATCTCCAAACCCCATGTTTTCAAGATTTTATGGAGTCTTCCTTACATAGAATGATTGATTAATTTATTTTCCACTAGTAATTACTCAATGTTAAGGCCCTGTACCCTGCCCATGTATGAGTGGGAGAGGGATCGTTCCCTGACAATCTGCAAGCTGTCCCCACCTTGAGACTATGGGGGGAAGGGTTTGAGGAGGAGTGGTACATTCTATCAGTCAGTCATAGTATTAGCATGCATTAACATGTCAAAGGCATTTATTTATTTGGAGATTCTAATGGTTTTAGGAGACTATGTCAGGAAATAGGGATAAAGAATATATATGCTTATGCATATATGTACATATGTCATAGTAAATGTAAATACACATTGAATATCATGCAATGTCACTAAAATTAAGACTTTTTTTTTAAGAAAGAAAGGGACAGACGGAGAGAAAGAGTCGATTTTATTTTCTCATGTAGCTTTAGTTGCTCCGACACTTCATTGTGTACAAGGTGCTGGGGTTTGAACCTGATTCCTCATGCACACCAGGCAAGTGCCATAACTGTGGAGCCACCTCTCCAGACCCTATGACTGTCTTTTTAAAATGCCATCTTTAAATAAATGAAAGACACACCATCACTAGCAGTAGGATAGCTCGAGCATCCTTGATTAAAGGCAGTGGAATTAGTTTGCTTCTCACTGGACAGTTCTGGAGAAAATAAATCCTTATATCATGTGGAAGAAAAGAGCAGAGTTTACATATTACATTATTTACCAAAGAAGTTATTCAAAGCAAGTACCAGACACTGTCTTGAGACTGTCAAAAAATCTGATGGCAATACTTTACAGACATTTTTTTAATGAAACAGAAGTCCCCAAAATATTGCTATTGTATTGATGTAATTCTACTGAAATTCCAGATATGTTCTGGAAATTCAATTTATACTGTTATTAACTTACTTTAATGATGAAAGTTTCTCAGGGTAAATTCAAACCTATTTATTTACATAGGACTTAGAAGCTAGCCTTAATCAAGCTCACCTCCTCACTCAGGGGAAGCAATCTATTTAGTATTTTTTTTAATCATTTCAGAAACGAAGCAATACAAATTCTTTTAAATTTTAGAATGTTATCAAAAGTTATTGTGAAACATAATAGTTGTAGATGAGCCATAGGGAAGGACACATGAAAAAAGCACAAGAGTTTACATTATCATTACCCTAGGGATAGATAATTTAGAAGATATTAACCAAAGGAGCAATAACCGTTCTTTGATAGAGTTACAGCACGGCCTGCCGTGTGGAGTCGAGGCTGCCAGGGAGGTCCTTTCTAACCGGTTCTTGAGATTCTGCAGGAAAGATTTCAGGTATATAGTTCAGAATAGCAGTCACAAGTATGTGAGAAGGGATAGGAAAAGGAAAAAGGGGACATCCTCAAGGTAGAGAGTGGATCCCATTCAGAGAGGAGAAGGGCAGTGCACCCCTCATGTTCTCTAGTATTACTGGGGATTCCAGAAAAGTTTCCAGGGAGTTCCACCCACATACAACTTTTGACTTTTGACTGACAGTAGGATAACTTTGTGTTTAAGTCCCGGCTGTTCATGACAACTTTAGGTCACTTTGGTCCAAGCTGATCAGTTATAATCAGAACCTGTTCTTATAGATTTTATGATTATGGGAATTATCCTCATCTCCCTGAGTTCTGGGATCTGATCTGTGTAAAAATCTCAAAATTCTCCCCTTTCAGGATAACTTGTGTTAGTTTTATTAGCATTTTGGGCCTGCATTTGTTACCTACATAATAGATTGTTTGCTGAGGAATGGAATGTATCCTATTGACTTAATCCAATCAGGGCTGCAGGTGGAAAGCATGTGGGGTCAGCACAATGGGCCCACTCTACAGAAATACTCTCTTGACTTTATGTTTCCACCATTCATGTCTATTCTCCTTATCTGATTGTGCACATGTCATGGTCAGTGTGTTTATGATCTTATAACAATTATTAATTTTTTTTAAAGAAAGAGTGAGAGAAAGAAAGAGAGAGAGAGAGAAAGAGAGAATCAACTTTGTTTTTTTGTGTCATCTAGCCTTTGTTTTTCCAACATTTAGTTGTGTGTGTGGTGCTGTGGTTTGAACCAGAGTCCTCGTGCATGTACAAAATGTGATTGTTTTTCTTATGCAATCTGAAGATGATATATTACTACAATAAACAACAGAAAAGGGGTTCTTGAAATTATCTAAGTATAAAATAAGTTAAAAAATATAGGTATTTTTTGCTATAGAAATCAAATTTCAGGTATGTTAAAATCCTACTATTTACTTGATGTTAAAATACAATCCCCAAGGCTCTATTTAAGGAATGTTCTATTGGGTTTTACCAGAATATATGGAAGAGAATAGAAATAGCAATATTCTCTAAGGACTGTATTTCTACACTTAGAATCAGGTAAATCATTTTAGTAATGTTAATTTAAAATATAATAGCCTTTTCACATTAAATACACATGAGAATACAATAGGAATAAAATCGTCTCATATTCTCTGTCGCACTTGGACTACAGAAAAGAAAAATTCTAGCAACCATGCAAATAATAAATTGAAAATGAGAAAATTGTTAGAAAATAACTTCAAGTTTTAGGTGAAAGATAATGGGTGAGATCATGAGAAGAGAAAATAAGAATAATAATATTGGAGTGTTTAATAAGGTAAATAAATTTATCTTCTACTGCAAAGTTGTCATTTAGCTCTTTGTAGCAGAGTGTTGCATACTTTGCCTATAATATGTTACCTTGTGGCTCAAGCTTCCTGGTAAGCTTAATTGGGTTTCAGGTTCTAGGACTTTCCTTTCTCCACTGATTACAAAGCAAGAGTCTAACACCATCATATCACTTTGAAATGATTTCCATAGTGTGTTTTGAAAGAAAGTTAACATCAGTGATTCTATTTTTGTGACTCAGATTCCATCTTGTTCTGTTGTGACTGCTGTTTGAACTTACTGATGCACTGAACAAGAGTGATTTATTGAGAAGAAACACCCTGAGGATTGTTAAAAACTAAACTCTTTCCTAGAATGATGATATAGTCTAACCTGGTCTGTGTTGAACCAATGAGTTATAGAGGTAATCTATTAAATCTACTTAAACTTTCTCCTTTTACCCTTAAAAGATTTTTTTTTTCTAAATCCCTCAGTAACAGAACATCTTCTGTCTTTTACTAGAATCGGTGCTCTAGGAACTATGATTCTAAGACCCCAAATAAACACCTTTTGTTTCATAGATCTTCTTAGATTCTTTGGATAACAAACATATAAACCCTAATTAAAACCACATAGCCCCTAAGTAACTAAAAGATACTTATAACCACTAGTTTGGGTCTACGCACATAGCAAGGGCTAATGTCATTAATTGGAGAAATACTGGAGTTTGTTCCAAATTTTTTTAAATACATGATTAAAATTTTTTCTTATAACTATGGAATTATTAAGGTTTCAATACAAATCTTTCCTCAAATTATTAATTTGTTAGTAAACAGAATTTTGTGTAAATGTGTATATTTCCACTATATTTTTTTGTAAATATATTTCTTGAACTTTCCATATCAACAATTAAAAAGTTCTTTGAAAAGGTAGCAATGATATTTTACCCAGGTGTCATACATATGATACATGCTTAAGCAAATATTAATCTATCACATTTTTTAGAAAGTATGCAAGTTATAATTTGAATGTAATTAGCTAAGATAATTTTAGTGCTAAACTTTGAACACTTTTAAGTATATTGAGCTAATTATGAAACTATAAAAAGACTGTCTTTCCAACTCCAAATATAGCTATTTTAGTTCTTCCAAAATTTCCTCATTTTAGTCAACTTTTTCACTCCTGTCCAAAGGACCTGAAAAGATATAATTTCAAGGGCTGGAGCAGTTGCTCAGTGGTTACACTGCTTGCTTGGCTTGCGCGAGTGTGCGGGTTCAAACCCCAGCACCCACGTACGCAACTAAGTATCACAGCAATGAAAGCCATATGAAAAACTAAATAAAATTTTTGATTCTCTCTGTCTCTGTCTCTGTCTCTCTCTCTCTCTCTCTCACTGTCCTTCTAAAAAAAAAAAGAACAATTTCAGAGGAGAAGAAATTCATTTTGGGGTTCATGGTTTCAGAGATCTCAGTCCATAGATGGGTGAGTTTATTTCTAAGGGCCGGAGGTGAGGCAAACATCATGTCAGAAGAGTGTAGTAGAGGAAAGCTGCTTAGGATCACACCAGTAAGGTGCTGCTCCCTTCACAGTGGAAAAAGTATCAACCCCAAAGACATGTCCCCAGTGACCCACCTCCTTCAGTCACACCATACCTACCTATAATTACCACCCACCCAATATCTATCAGGTGATCAATTCACTGACTAGTTCAAGACTCTCATAACCCAATCATTTTGTCACAAGAAAGCAGGACACTAAAACTCCAAACCTTAGTTCTTGTGTTCCAATGAAAGAAAATTTAGTCAGACACCAGAATTCATGTAAGAGAATTTTATTATAAGTGAAAGTAAAGTAAAAGCAGAGTAAGGTTCAAGCCGAGGGCACCCTCAAGAGAGAGAGAGAGGGCCGTCTCTGAGCAAGGAACAACAAAGGAGACAATGCTCTCTGCAAATTTAGTACTATTTGATGGTTGAATTGAAAATTAGGGTCCTCCTTCAGTAGCTTTCTCCAATCAGGTGTTCAGCTCCTCCTTCACCTTGGGCAATGGGGTTTTTTACCTTAGTTGGTCCTCTTTGGAAGTGTCATGGTGACCATCTTATTTACTGGGGCTTCATCCTACTAGTCAATCCCACGCTAATGTGGACATTGAGGTCAGTAGTGGTCAAAACTTACCTCAGTGCACCTGAGCCCATTAAGGAATATCCTCTTCTGAGCTAATAGGCTTCTGAGATGCCCCCATGCTCTTTTCCCTATTGTCTCTGGGCAAATTCTTTAACATTTTCTTTGGTGGCCCTAAAGCCCAAGTTTTACTCAGTTTTATGGCCAAATTGAAAGTTTTCTAAAGCTTTGTGCTTTGCTTTCTGCTCCTTATTATCTTAATAAACTTGGCTAAAATCTGCAAGCAACACCCATGCCATCACCTGAATACTATGCTGAGACAGGGGAACAAGTTAGACAGTCAGCATAGGCAGAATGATGGGGTCAATAAGGAATAAATTAGCTGACAGTCATTTTTCCTAAGAGGGAAAAGAGCATCCACTGTTACAACCCCCATGCTAATAAAGCCCTCTGCCAACAAAGGTGTTCTAGACACAGGCAGCTAGCTCCTCTATTGATACTGGTTCCCATGGGCCCAAGACAAAAGACTAGATGAGACCAGAGCTTCTGAGCCTTATTCCCAAACATGGGGAAGGGAAGGTAATGATTAATCAAGAGAAGAGAATCTTAAAAGGATGAGTTGAATCCCCTCTTCGATCAAGTTCTTGGCTCTGAGATTCCCTTCTGGAGAAATCTTTTCTTTCTATCCTTTCGTAAACAAACTCTGTTTGCTCCACTTGCCTCGGGTGTTCCTCAGTTTCATTCTTTGACTCTGAGAGGACACAAACCCCAAATCCACAAAACCGGAATCAATGCTGCCTAGAATTTTTTTCTGCCAGATTAAGAAATTCATCACTGGGCTAGAACAGCGGCTTAGCAGTTATGGCCCTTGTCTGGCATGTGCAAAGACATGGATTCAAACCTCAGCAGCACATACACAATGAAGTGTTGGAGCAACGAAAGTCACATGAAAAGCTAAATAAAATTGATTCTCTCTCTCTCTCACTGTCCCTCTCTCTAAAAAAAAAAAAAAAGAATCCGTCACCTTTCAATTTGATCTCACATCTCCTAGTGGAATCACCACTAAGCTCCACTTACAACAATCTAAAGCTTTTCCAGCTTTCCTTGCTAAAGTTTCCAAAATCCTCCCACAGATTCCAAAAAGTACCACAAATTTCTGAACCACATGGTCAGGTTAGTCACAGCAATGACTTCACTTCTTGGTACCAATTTCTGTTTATCAACTTTTTCATAGCTGTGACCAAAAAACTGGAGAAGAACAATTTCAGAAGAGAAAAATAAGGCTTTGGGGATTATGGCTTCATCACTCTGTAGATAACCAACTCCATTCCACAGAGTAAGGCAGGGGGAAAAGGCCAGACAGTCAGTATGGATTTGGAATAATTAGGGTCAATAAAAGAGAAATTGGTTGAGGATCATTTTTTAAGGGAATGAAGAGAGCCCACTATTCCAAATAAGCAAATATGCATGTGAGCTTGACATCCCTTTTGCTAACAAAGGTGATCACACGCAGACATTTACTAACAAAGGTGCTTATCGGGCCAGGTCCAAAAATGGTTGTAGTTAGGCTCATCGCCCAGACTTCCAGGGGGCTTTGCTATTTTACGTTATACTTTTAGTGTGTAAGGCTGGGAACCAGCTATCCCATGGTTATTCAAGACCAATTGAGACAGTTTTAGGAGAGATAGTGAAATGTCTAGGCAGTCAGGACCAAGGGCCCCTTCTAAGAGCTAGCTGGTAGAGAGTGATTGACAGGGCATACTCAGGCCCATCATATGCAAATCACCATGAAGCTCATCTGTGGGAGCAACTCCTTTGTCCCTGAGGTGGGGAAAACTAAGAACTGGGGGTGGACACAGATGGGAACTTGGAAAGAATTGCTACCTGTTTTGCATAGATTTTAACCAATGACTTTGGTACTAAGTTTCAATGCCTGCTTTGCATGAATGTTAATTATATTCATACTCCAAATCAATATAACCCCTGGCCTGACCTCCATTAGATGGTGTCCTGCTTCCAGGTACCCCTGTGCCTTGTGGAGTCTCTGCTCTTCTTCCTAAATAAATCCTACTCCTTTTACTCTCCTTTCTGAGGTTGTCCATGGATTTTATTCTTCAAATTCATGAGATAAGTACCCAGAAGATTGGCGCCAAATTCCAGGATGAATTACCACTACACCAAGAGCTGCAACACTCAGCTTTTAGCTGAAGAGCTGCTAATATTTTCGGCTGCAAATACCTGCAGTCAGCCCAAATTCCCATTTTTAACTAGGAATGGTTGCAAATACTAGAAGCGGGCTATTTTGGCTGCTGGAATCTGTAGTTGGCTCAGACTCCATTCACCAATGGGAGCAGAGAATCTGACCTCATCTCAAAAACCCCATATCACAGGCACACTTTGATTCAGTATCTACCCTCAAGGTCATTAGCATTAGCTTGTGAGCAAGCACCCACTGATCTAACCCGTTGGTAGTGTGCCTTCTTTGCTGGAACCACACTTAGAAAGGGCCTATGAAATTTGGCAGAGGGTGGGGGGAAAGATCTCATGGCTCTGAGGCTCCTTTCTCTTCCTAGAAGTCTGCTCTCTATTCTTTTCTTAAATAAAACTACTTACTATGCTTGTTTGGTGTTCTGTGGTGTTTATTCTTCAATTCCATGGATCACAAACACAGTACTGGTATAAGCTCAGTATCAAGAGCACAAGGTAAAAGCAGGTGTCACGTTCACCCGCCATGTTGCAATAACTATAAACAATATTGCCTTTTAAAAGATCACTTATTCACACCACACAAGACATATTTCTTTTTTTAAATTTTTATTTGATAAACATGGTCTTACAATTAGGAGGGGTTCATCATCAAACAATCAAGAAAAAAAGTGTAATAACAGAACAAGCCAATCCTAGTGTCAGACCATAATTTCCCCCCTTTGGGCTCCCCATGGTTCTATGTTTCACTCTATTAAGCCCCAAGTTAATTGGACTTCTTCTGGAAGTTGGAGGTTCCCCTCATATTAGATTCCCCCATACTACCTCCCTCTGGTCTCCATGATGTCCTTCCTATTCCCCTCCCCCCGGCCCCCCTCCCTACGTTCCCAAGGAACCTATACAAGGTTCCCCATGATCGTGTAAAAATTCATACATGCTGAGGTAATTGTTAGGATAGCCAACTATTATACTGTTTTTGCTTGTGTTCTAGCTTCCACAAATGAGAGAAAGCATTTGGCCCATGAGTCTCTGAGTTTGAGATACTTCAATTAGCAAAATTTTTTCCATCTCCATCCATTTGGCTGCAAATGCCATAATATCGTTTTCTCTAATAGCTGGGTAGTATTCCATTGAATATATGTACCAAAGCTTTTGAATGCACGCATCAAGTGAGGAGCATCTGGTTGGTTCCAGAATTTAGCTATAGTAAGTTGAGCTGCTATAAACATTGATGAAGCTGTATCTCTATAGTAAGCCGATTCTAGCTCTTTTGGGAAGATACCCAGGAGTGGGATAGCTGGGTCATAAGGTGGTTTCAGCCCTAATTTTTTGAGGATTCTCCACACTGCTTTCCAGAGTGGCTGTACCATTGTGCAGTCCCACCAGCAATGTAACAGTGTTCCTCTTTACCCACAGCCCATCCAACATCTGTCATTGTTTATATTCTTCATTTTTGCCACTCTGACCAGAGTGAGGTGGAATCTCAGTGAAGTTTTGATTTGCATTTCTCTTATTGCTACTGATGTAGAGCATTTTCTCATATGTTTATGGACTTTTTGGACTTCCTCCATTGAGAAGCTTCTTTTTAGTCCCATAGCCCATTTATTAATTGAGTTATTTGTGATTTTGGTATTTAGTTTTTTGAGTTCTTTGTATATTCTGGATATTAGCCCTCTGACTGAGGTGTAGCAGGCAAAACTTTTCTCCCATTCTATAGGTTCTCTCTTTAGACTCTTGACTAATGTTTAGCTGTACAAAAGCTTTTTAGTTTAATTGCATCACATGTATTTATTCTTGATTTTACTGCTTGCGCCATGGGATTCTTGTTAAGGAAGGCTGTGCCAACCCCTATGTCATGTAATGTCCACCCTACTTCTTTTTCAACACATATCTCTATTTGTTGTTTCAATTAACTATATACACTATTACATATAGCATATATCTTATACATATATGTTATGTATATTAGTATATATATATGATTAAACACTATTACCATTTTGGGTTGTGCCATTAATTCAATTTAATTTTCATAAACATTTTCACATTCAGCATTTAGCTTATTACTCATTTTAATTATTTAAAAAGAATACGATATGTTACTCTTTTTTTGTTTGACCCAATTATTTATTTATTTATTTTTTCCCCACATT
>PVKS010038095.1:0-18158 GCA_004027875.1 Aplodontia rufa
AGATACTTATGGCATTCTGCACAGATATAGAAAAAGCAATTCTCAAGTTCATATGGAACAACAGGAGACCCAGACTGGCCAAAACACTACTCTATAGAAAGGAAGAAATAGGGGGTATCTCAATCCCTGACCTGAAATTATATTACAGAGCTGTAGTAGCAAAAACAGCATGGTATTGGTATCAAAACAGAACCAAAGACCAGTGGAAACGAATAGAAGATCCTAACACAAACCCCCATAACCCTAACTATTTGATATTTGATAAAGGGGGCAAAAGTATAGTGTGGAAGAAAGATAGCCTGTTCAACAAACGGTGTTAGACAAAGTGGACAGCCAATGTAGACAACTGAAGCTGGATCCTTATCTTTCACCCTGCACAAAAATTAAATAAAAATGGATCAAAGACCTGGATATTAAACCAACAACTTTAAACTTACTAGAAAAAGAAGTAGGGTCATCACTACAGCATATAGGAGTTGGCAGCTACTTCCTAAACAAAACTCCTATGGCTCAAGTTGTAAAATCAAGAATAAATGAATGGGATGCAATTAAACTAACAAGCTTCTGCACAGCCAAAGATCTAGTCAAGAGCATCAAGAGAGAACCTTCAGAATGGGAGAAAACTTTTGCCTGCTACACCTCGGACAGAGGGCTAATATCCAGAATATACAGGGAACTAAAGAAACTAAATTCCAAGCTCACAAATAATCAAATCAATAAATGGGCTAAAAAACTCAAAAGGAACTTCTCTCCAGTGGGAGTCCAGAAAGCCCATAAATACATGAGAAAATGCTCTACATCATTAGCTATTAGGGAAATGCAAATCAAAACTTCAATGAGATAACACCTCACTCCTGGTTAGAGCAGCAAAAATGAAGAATACAAACAACGACAGATGCTGGAGGGGCTGTGGGAAAAGAGGAACACTACTTCACTGCTGGTGGGCCTGCAAACTGGTTCAGCCACTATGGAAAGCAGTATGGAGAATCCTCAAAAAATTAAGGATGGAACCACCTTATGACCCAGATATCCCACTCCTGGGTATTTTCCCAAAAGAGTTAGAATCAGCGTATTATAGTAATCAGCTAGACTATGGAACCAACCCAGATGCCCGTCACTCAACGAGTAGATACAAAAACTTTGATACATATATACAATGGAATACTACTCAGCCATTAGAGAAGACTATGTTATGGCTTTTGATATCAAATGGATGGAGATGGAAAAAATTATGCTAAGTGAAGTATCCCAATCTCAGAGACTCAAGGGTCGAATGGTTTCTCTCATCTGTGGATGCTAGAATATACGGTGAAGCAGTAGGGTAGACGGCTAACCTAACAATACTTCAAATTGTATGATTCTCAGCGTAATAGGGGGATGGCTCCCTAGGATACTTGGAGGCATAGGGAGGGAGTTGGGGAGGGTATATGAAGAACTCATAGGAGACTGGAGAGTGGGAATATGGGGGAACCATCCCGGAAGCTGATGTCATTCCTCCACGAGATACCCATTTAATGCATGAGTTCTTCTGGGGGAAACTGCAACAGGTGAAACCCAAGATGGTCATCTATGTTTTGGCATTACCCCTGGATAACAAAGTATATAAACATTGATTACTGTTGATTTGATAATGTTTCCCCCTCTATTGTATCTCTATATACTTCTAATTAAAAAAAAAATAAAAAGAACACTAATCAGAGCAATCACCACCAAAAGAAGGAGATCCATGGAGTACAAAAATGTCAAATTGTCTCTGTTTGCTGATGATATGATTCTGTACCTAGAATAAATAAGAAATTCCACCAAAAGACTGCTAGAGCTTATCAATGAATTTTAAAATTTGCAGGATACAAGATCAGCACTCTTAAATCAATAGTTGTTTTATACTCAAACACTGATTCAACCAAGGATGAAATCAGGGAAAAACTCCCATTTATACTAACCTCAAAAAAAACCAAAAACAAAAACAAAACAAAAAACAAAACTTGGGAATTAATCTAACCAGGAAAGCAAAATACCTCTATAAGAAACATTGTAAAACACTGAAGAAAAAAACTGAAGAACAGCTGAGAAGATGGAAAGACATATCATCTTCTTTGATAGGCAAAATTGATACAGTCAAAATTGCTATTCTGCCAAAAAGCACTATACAGATTCAATGCAACCCCCTTCCAGGTACCAATGACGTTCTTCATAGATATAGAAAAATCAATTATTAGCTTCATTTGGCATAAGTGACCCAGAATAGCCAAAGTAATATTTAGCAAAAACAACAACAACAACAAAAAGCAAAGCAGGAGGCATCACAATACCTGAAGTGAAACTATACTACAGAGCTGTAGTTACAAAAACAGTATGGTATTGGTATCAAAATATACACAAAGACCAATGGAATAGGATAGAAGACACAGTCAAAAACACAATTCTATAGCCATCTATATTTGACAAATGTGACAAAAATATAGCTTGGGGAAAAGACATTTCAATATATAAAGGGTGAAACAATATAAAGATTAACAAAAAAAGAGTTCAAAATGTCCAGATCCTCATGATCTAATACGGGTTAAGCATTTTATTTATTTGTTAATACTATGAATGTCAACTATTCCAGGAACCACACTAAGCCCTAGGGATACAGACTATGGATAAGGCACTGACCCACTTTCAAGAAAATCATAACCTGGCAGGAAGACGCACAGATGAATCATAATGCCCCTTTCCATAACAACTGCCAGGGCAGGAGGAAGTATAGGAATTAGAGTTTGCATTTTGCCAAAACTGAAGTGAAGGTAGAGGAGGCATATGGCAAGAAAGGGCTCCATGAAAACATTAGGCCAGACAGAAGCTATATAAACCCAAAACAAGGGGCTGGAGTGGTGGCTCAGTGGTAGAGCACTTGCCTGGTATGCACAAGTACCTGGGTTCACACCCCAACACCACATATACAACTGAGTGTCAGAGAAAAAAAGATGAAAAAGATAAAGAAAATTGATTCTTTCCTCCCACCAATAAATAAATAAACCCAGTACAATCTACAGGGAAGAGACAAAGAATATTTTATGAACAATCCATGACTTTACTTACTTAATAGGGACATGAATTATGGGCAGAACTTTACTAAGAAAAATAATAGGAAAGAACATTGGGAGCAGAGCCAAGCAACATATGTAAAATATGGAGGTATGACCATAGAATATGTTATTCCCTGAGTAATAAATACAGGAAAGTACAGGGTATGATGGAAGAACTAGAAGAAGGTGGTATCTGAACGACAATAAAGTTTATTGTTGAAGGGTTTTGAAATGATGTCTGAGCATCTTGGATGTTGTTATTGGAGAAATAAAAGTGATTGTAGGTATTTAAATAGATGTAAAAAGAGATTTGGACAGAATAGTATATCAGCCTGAGGATTTATAAGGTCAGAAGAGAAAAAAATGCATATTAGGACAGAAAAGAGAAGGAACAACCTTTTATTCAATGCCTATTATGTGTAAAGCCTAAGGTTATATTCTTTGCTTATATTTGTTCATTTAATCCAAAAATAATCATGTGAAATAGGTATTAATAATATCATTTTACTAGCTAAAATACAACTCCAAGAGGTTAACATACTTCTTCCAAACCAAACATTTAGTAATCTACTAAATAGCAGAGTTAGACTTTGAACTTATTTTTATTTGACTATGTAGTATGTTTGCCTACATTATAATATCTCTTAATTCCAAGAAGGACTTTGAAATTGTATATTTTATTCTACAATCATTAAGCCAGTCAAGAATTATTACAGTAATAAAATATCCTATTATTTTCTATACCTGTCTATTTCTAGGGATACAGAGTGAACCATATACACAAATGTCTGCTAATATAGAGAGGGAAACACTGACATTATATTAATGAACAAAAATATAAACATGTCAGGAGGTTATGGGTACTATAAAGAATAATTAATTAAGGATATATCCTAAGAGGTTAAATCATAGAGTCTAGAAAATGTACAGACATTTAGTAGGGTAGAGCAAAATGGTCACAGGCTTTGGAGTTAGACAGATTTGGGCTGGAGTCTTGATTCTGTTACTCAAAAGGTCTGAATGTTGGGCAATTCACTTCCCACCCCTAAACTTCAAGCTATTCATCAATATGATGTTGTGCTGTAAGCATTACAGATAGTATTCTCTGTAAAAGAACAAAATATCTGAAAGATATGTTAAGCAAAATATTTGTTTAAATGTGGTGAATATTAATAGTACTTAAAAGTAATATACTACTCCATACTTTTTTGATTCTAACAGTCATTTCCTATGAAAATTCTTCCTAGCCTATAAACAAAATTTGAGACCCCTTCCTCTCATTTCCCCTAGCCTTTTACACAAAATTCTAATACTAAATGATAATTATGATAACTCTATTTAATTCTCCACAATATCCCTAGTACCTGGCACATAGTAGGCACCTTGACAATGTTATATAAATAAAAGGATAATGTCTTCCCTAACAGATCATGAGCTTCTCAAGAGCAAGAGCTAGGTCTCATTCTAGAATTTAATCTTTATTAGAATAGGGACCTTGCCTTTTTTTTTTTTTTTTGCCTTGACCACTACTGAAACATCAGAAACTAGAATAGTTATTGGAGTTGATTGAGATCAGTCTCTATCTTCAGCACCCAATGCAATACCTGAAATAGGATAAATACTCAGTGAATATTTGTGGAATGAATGAATATATGGCTGAATGTATTTTTGAATTGGTCCTGACACAGAGGGAAAAAATTCATGTTACTTGAGATAACTGTAAAATGTTTAATATACAGCTGAATCTTGATTAGAGATAATTTCAGAGCCTCATCATTCCATCCACATGAAATTCAATTAGATGTTAGTTGGAAAGATCCTTAAAGATTATGCATCATCTTATGGGAATATCTCACTTATGTTCTTTTCTCAAAAATGGATGATTTTATTATTGTTTTCATAATGTTAAAAGCAAAGGGAAGGCATTAAAATATTTTAAACAGGTGTATTTTTCAAGGAGCAATCTGGCTGCAGTATTAAGAATAGTCTATATGTAGATGTAACTTATATGCAAGAAACCAGTTAGGATACTATTGAAGTAACTCAACAAGAAATAATAACTCAAACTGTACAAAGGCAATGGGGATACCAATGCACAAATTGAAGAGACAGAATGAGGTAAAATCAACAGGATATATTAATGAGATAAATATTGGATATGGGGTGGGGAGTCAGAGAGAGAAATGAACTAGAGATGTGAGTGACTTTACTTTTATCTCCTTCACTGAAACTGACTTTATTTAAGATAGCAGTCCTCTCTAATTTGTTCTTACTGCTTTACATTGGGCCTAAAGCACAGATATTTGGTAAGAATTTGCTGAAAGAGTAAAAAAACTTTATCCAGCAGGCAAAATATAAAGAGCAATATTCAGAAATCAATATTAACAGGGAAAGGCCAATAACTCTGGTTACTGGGTTGTAGTTTATGGGAGGAATGGGCATGGACAAGTCAGCACTAGGGAGACCATCAAGGCAAGACCTGAGCACAGAGAAATAGCAAGACTTGGAGTAGAAAGTGGTGTCTCTCTCTTAGGAAGAGGAAAGATAAAACCAATAAAGCAGTTATGATTTCAGGCTCTGGAATATACCACATGGTTTCTAATCCTGGCTCTGACTCATCTAGCTCTTTGATGTTCTTTGCACAGTTGCTTCATGCTTTTAGAATTCAATTTTCTTATCTGTACATAAGAATAATAATAGCACCAACTCTGTATGATGGTAATAAGTATTAAATGATATAATGCATATGAAGCACTTATCAATGTACAGCAAAATGTCTCAATCCACAATAAAGATTAACTACCAACCAATATATAGTGTCCAGACAAGAAGGAAAATGACAGTAATAACAATAAATTTTATTTATTTAGCATGACATATAATTTTTTTACTGAGATTCATAAAAATTAAATAATTTGTATTCAGTAAATATAAAATTCAAAACCAGACTTTTCTGAACTTCAAGGGCCATACTCTTGTGTTAAATTTACTAAATATTAAACTGAGGCTCCCATTAGCCCCTGATCAACTGTGGCTTTGGTATATCCAGTGCTGAAAGTACTGACCCAGAAGATGAGAATCAATTGCCGAAGTAACGTTACAGAAGTTTAGAAGCCAGACAGAACCTGAAACCTTGCAGAGAAGCATCCTGTGTGAACCAAAAGCAGTGTGAGCCACATACATGAAACATGCATGTCATAATCCATTCCAGAAAATGGATAATTATAGGAGGTTGTCAGATTCAATACACAAAATCCAGGAAAATGAAAACAAATTATGTGAGAGCTGATACTTGTTCAGGCAGACATCTGTCTTCTGTTAGAGAATTCAGGGATGTTTTTCAACATAAGGTTTAAAATATGAAATTAAAAAAAATCTCTTTTCAGCATGGTCTGCATGGTAGAGCCAAATTCCTGCTTTTAGTGGGTCTTATCACACTCAGAGGGATGATTCCACAGTCATGAGTCAGGAAGACATGTGACACACTTCAGCCAACAGCTCTCATCACAAAGCCAGCCGTCCCAGGCCTCAGAAGGCCCTTTTTTCTCCTGCAAGGACACAATCCAGACCACCTCCCCACATGCCCAACTCATTCCTAACACTGCAGCAGCTTTGCACTCTATTACCACGCATGGCCTCTTCTTTCTTCCTGTCTCTCCCAAACCATATTTACATGTTCCAATTCATCAGAAAGCTATCCTCCAATGCTCCATCCCATACTACACCCCTGCAAACCTCAACCCAGGCTCCAACAACACTTGGCATCTGAACTGTGAGATCTAGTACTTTCTTACCTACTATGACTTTAGAGTAGGAAAAAAAAATCAGTGCGTTCAGTCAGAGGAAAAAATCCTCAACCATAGTTCTACTACTCTGGCTATGAGAACCTGAGAAAAATCCAAATATCTCTTTGAATCTGTTATTTTATCTGCAAAAGAATAGTAGCTTCTTGGAGGTGCAATGCATGAGTTAAATCAGACAATGAATTTAAAAGAGCAAGATACATTTTTTCAGGTTGAGTTCAGTGTTATTCTACTGAACTCATCCAAGTATGTCTTATCTTTGTGAAAGAAAGGATTATATACTCTTCTTTCCTTCTTCAGAGAAATAATCTGCCTAGCTGTATTCTCCTTATTTGCTGCATGTTCCCATGTGTAAGATAAGCCAATCAAAACTGCTGACTAACGAAGGCCCTACGTCAGTGGCATAGTCAATTTTGTTTTACCTGTGTGCTCAGTGCGATCTCTAAGGATGCTGGGGAGAAGACTAAACAAAAGATGAGAAACAATGGAAGACAGGAGAATAAGTGAATATAAGAGCTTATGGCTTCCCCTAGGGGAATACAGAAATTCAAATAAAAAGGAGGTGGGAGTAGCAGGACTTATATGACAGGAGTTGGCACTTAATGTCAGGTTGCTCCCAGTGGCTAAGGCACAGGAATACTGATGATAGTTAGATAGTTATATTAAGAAGGAATGAGATTAAGAGAATGGGAACAAAACTGTCAGTAGATTAGACCAATTCCTATGTCATTAGTGAAATCTCATCCTGGGTGGAACAAAGGCAGAAGATCAAGTGAAGAATGTCTATCCTCTGACCTACTTCAGAGAGTAGATCCTGAAAGGTAGTAGAAAGGGCAGTGGATTGCGGAATTCCAGGAAGAATGTACCTTTACTTGTCAGGGTTTCCTTATCACTTTGTTTGTAAAATAAAACTATAAACTACAAAGCCTCTGATGCACAGGCTAGAATTTAGTGCATGTGGTACCTTGTACCCACCACAGGGTGAATGATAGAGACTTTTCTAATCTGCATTGGTTTGTAATGGAAAAAACCATAATCCAGAACCAGGTAAACCTACTCTGCAACTTGGTAACAATTTGGTCTTGTTTAGCCACTCAATGTTCTTGAACATTAGTTTCTTTGTCTGTTTAAGAGGACTAATTATATTCCTTGCCCTGATATCTTGATTGAAATAGATGTGAAAGTGATTTGTAAACTGTGAAGCATTAGAAAGACTATTTTTATTCTTTTTATCTCATCTTTCTAATGAGACTATAAATGCAGTGGGTACGAGCTGTTCTTTATTCATCATTCGAGCCTTGTCTGGTAGGGGCACATAAAGGAAACCATTATTTGAGCTGCCCTATGCCAGTCACTGTGCTAGGCACCTCACATGCCTCATATTTTATTTAATTCCTCTAACTTCTCTGTCCTTTCTTCCTCTAGACCTGGCTGCCTTCCAAGAAATAACAGAACATCAGTAAATACTTCCGGATTGAAATATCATAGTTCCATTTTTACACTTTGAGATTTGAATAATGTGGTTAGAGAAAAGAATTGGTAACAAGTCACAAAAAAGGCAGTGACCACCAAGAAGGCAGACAATTCAATTTCTAAATAATACCGTTCACTATTCCACTAGAAAGTATCAAACCACTGCTTTTAAATCTAATCAACTATAGAGGAAAATTTTTCTATCCTAGGAAGCCTCCTGGCCGTGATATGATGTTTTATTAATATTCACAGTCAACAGAAGGATTATATAGACATTAGAAATACAATTGTACCTCAGAGGAAATTGTGGGGGATACTATTCTTTGCTTAGCATGCATATTTATTTAAAACTGTCCTTCATTTGTAATTTCATACTAATTACAGAATCATAAAATGTTCTGCCTTCTTCTAGTTCTATCTGAGTCTGGTCATGTCTTCACAGTTCTGGCCTTTCTCATTTCCCTGTCCATCTTAGCATGTGACCACAGTTACTACAGCAATCAGTTCCCTTCACTGCCCACAGATACACCATGCTCATACTGAGACCTCTGAGATTCCCTTCTAACTGGTCTGTCTGCCATTGTTTGGCTTCTCACAATCCATAGTTACAAAAGGGTTATTTTTAGTAGTCACACTTGATCGTGTCTCTCTCCCCTTCAATGTTCCTTATCAGCTTTGAGATAAAGTCCAAATTCCTTAGTGCTATATTTTCTCTGTCTTCTTTCTCCTGCTCCTCAACCTTCAAAATGTATGCATGTGTATCTACATGACTGTGTCACATGTTTCACTTTTTTTTTTAAAGAGAGAAGGACAGTGAGAGAGAGATAGAATCAATTTTTATTTAGTTTTTCACATGGCCTTCATTGCTCTGGCACTTAGTTGTGTACGTTGGTTCTGGGGTTTGAACCCGTGCACTCACACATGCCAGGAAAGTACCATAACTGCTGAGCCACCACATGTTTCACTTTTATTGATACATTTGAAGTTTTCTGAACTTTTTTGCTCTCTCACCTTCAGGTTTTACATAAACTGATAAATATGTTGTTCCTTTCTGTGCTTAGATAGCTCTTATTTTTCCCTGAGAGTCAATTCAAGCATTTCCATCCAAAGAAAACCTCCATCTTCCTGCTCTGTGGTACCCAACCCATCTTCTCCAAGGCTGAATCAGTTCTTCTACGCATTCTCAGAGCTCCCTTGACTACAGCAAAACATGTGGTAGATGACTGGGTTTTGACAGGTATGAGACACAAACAAAAGGCCAGCATTAGAAATACAGACTAAAGATGGGGGAACTGCAGTTCAACAAGAGGAAATGACTTGCTCAAGGTCTGGGATTAGAACCCAATCCTTGATTTTTAGCAATTACTTCAAACATAAGAGATACAGAAAAGAAGAAAACAAACTAACATTTATAAGGTAGCAGATATAGAACTACACTGAATTGACATTCAAATGCACTGAGCCTCTGATGTGCTTCTTGTAACACTGTGCTCTTGTCACTGCTCCACGGAGGAAGGCCAAGTCTCTGAGAGCTCTCCAAGCTAAGTGAGGACATAGCTAGGATTGCACACACATCTCTGCCTCCAAATATACTGCTTCCTCTTCACGTAGCACATACTTTACCCTCACTGGAACCACTCAAGGGTATTCTAATTGCTATAGGAAGAATAATGCAAGGAAGAAGGGAAAAGAGATTTACACCGAATATGGTGTACATAGGCAAAATGATTCTGTGACTGGCACATTGAATGCACATCACTAAATGGAGAGGTGAACATAGAGAAGGAAAAGTAGCACTGGCAGACCAAATTTGTGCTTGCAAAAGAACTACTACCTTAGTTACAGAAGACACATATGCAAGTGCCATACAGGTTGCTAGGGACCATGATACCAGTTAAGGCAAACATGTCCCTTCCTAGACAAAGTCAGGTGCTTTTACTATATTTTTTGAGAATAACTTTGATCTTCTATAACAGGTTTCTGTAAAAGCTTACATTTAAATGTCAGTATTTCAATACAAATATCTCACATTTGTACAGTACAGGGGATAAAACATGGGTTTTTGCAAAGTCAGATGGAAGAAGCTCTGCCACTTTTGAGTTGGCATTTACTAAATTATGTGACCTCAGATTCTATGAGCTTCAATATCATCATTTGAAAGATGGGGGATAATTATAATGTCCTTTAAACCTGCCATGGGATTTTAACATGATGTTGGAATTGAAGCACCTGGCACAAGGGCACATAATATAATGATTCACTCCCCTTTATCTCCTTGTGCTAACTTGTGCTAATTATAATGTCCCTCCAAGTGTTTTCATATGCATTTGATCCTCCCAAGAATCTTATGAATTGAACTGAATGGATACCATTTTCTCATTTGACAGAGACTCAGGAACTTTTTTCATGGTTTTTCTAGAAGTGCCTGCTAATAATTATACGACAGAACCAGGTACTAAATACAGGATTTCCCATTTCATGTTGTACTCCACTTGTTCAATCAATAAATACATAAACATACTAACTAGGCTCTGTGGATATGACAGTGAGGCAGATTGACCAGATTCCTATCCCCATAGAAATTCCTCTTAACATAATGCATTCTAAATAAAAGGGCACATAAAATAGCCATAGAAGGCAGAGATGCCTTGCCACAGACATTAGAAGCAAATCAGCTACAAGAAAAGTACCACAACTCTTATACAAGTTCCCTGGGTGCTAAAGAGAGATCCACAGTCTGCCTGGAGGTGTACCACTTGTCCAAATTTAATGAAGTACCAAAGGGCCATTTACATGTCATCCCAAGAATACAACAAACCTTCTTTCTCCCTTCAACACCCTCAGAATAGGCTATGATGTTACTTTAGAAATGTTTCAATGTGTCTATAGAGCTATTTTAGCATTCTCTTAGTTATACCAATCAACACTTCAAAACAAGAGAAACTTGGACATATGTTCTTCCTGATCATGCCTCACATTGAACTAAAACAGTCTTAACACATTAAAAACACGAAGGAAGTTCTTGCTACTTCCCCCTCACACCTCTCTGCCTCCTGACCCAGTTTAGGGACTGATTTTACTTGGCTTATGCAATGTTCTGCCTAGTTCCGTGCCCTCACATCTCTTCCCTCCCTAAAAGTCTCTTCCTTGATCCAATCCTGTTTTTGCAGGTATTTAAGGATCTCTCCTTCTGCCAGGAAAATCAGCATCAAAACAGCCTCATCTGGTCCTGAATCTCAACACCAGGAAATGCCCAGGTGGCATTCAGTTGGAATTTACCTGTGGAATCTAGCCCTATTCCCAGCACTTAACCTGCATCATCACGAGTTTGCTCCTTGCAATCCTGTCTCCACTCAGGGCCTCAACTTCTTCCATCCCTGCCCTTCTGCTCCCATCCAGAGTCTGTCACAATCTTGGCATAAGACATCCTTCCACTCTTATGTCTTTCCCTATCCTTCATAGAAGCCTTGGCAGCCAACTTGATATGCCATTGCTCCCAACATCTTCTGCCCTGCCCCATAAATATGTATTTCTTCATTCCTACACTCATTTTCCCTTCAACTTGGAATACTCTCCATCCAATCTTTGCCTTCAGAACTCCTAACCTATTCATCCTTTAAGTTTAGTCTCAGATATGCTCTACCCTACCATCTTCCCACACTGGGCAAAACAGGCTGGAAAACTGGCCAATGTAGTTATGGACTATGAAATTTTAAAGGTCATGCATTCATAACAAAAGTTTGAACTTTAGCACACTTGTAGTCATACTTGTCCCTAAATATGTGGCCCTTGAGCAGTTTAATGGGCCTTTCTGAACTTAAGTTTCTTAATCTATAAAATGGTAAAATCAACCTTCATGGTAATAATATCAAGCCTAGGACATTGTAGTTCGTCAATAAGTGACAGTTAACTGTTTATTATTGATGATGAAAGGGTGTGTACACACACACATCAAAAAAAGAAAGAAAAGAAAAAGAAAACTGCCAAAGGGGTTAGAATGTGATAGGTACAATAGATTTCAGAAAAAGAACTCAAATCTACTTATGAGGTGCATGGAAGCTTTCCTGAAGGGCAACACATTTGCCTTTGACCATGGAAGATAGTTAGAATATCAACATAAAAATGAAGTAAGAAAAGCATTCTAGGAAGAAATGATTTTATAAACAAAAATATGCAAGTGGGAAAAACTGGGTGTAAGTTTATGGTTAAATCACAAGGTTTGACTGATTCAGAACAGGATGATTATCAAGAGATGCATGTTAGAAATGACTTTTCTAGAGACTGAAACTATGTCCTTTATATGAACACATGTCCATGTGGTGAAGTGAATCTTTATACGAATTTTTAACACCAACAGAAAATTTGGAAAACATACTATCTTCTTTGGTATGGCTGCAATCCATGAGAAGGTTTAGTGAGTAAGATTTGGCTTTGGCTTTTGCTAGCATTCATAGGAGGTGTGAATAAGATTTAGAACTTTAGGGGCTAGAGCTATGGCTCAGCAGTTACAGCATTTGCCTGGTATGCGTGAGTACACAGGTTCAAACCCCAGCACCCTGTACAGAACAAAGTGTCAGAATAACGAAAATGACATGAAAAACTAAATAAAATTGATTCTTTTTATGAAAGAAAAGATTTAGAACTTTAGCACAAAGGAAAAGCTCAGAGTCCCTACATTTTTTTTGTTTTTGTTGGGGGGCTTTATTAGAAAATTCTTATGCCAGCTGTCTCTTTACCCAACTCACATTCACACAATATGCCTCTCTCTTTTTTCTCTTCAGCACTACACTCAGATACTAATGAGTTTTCAGGAATAGAAAACCCAATGGAATATTAAAATTGGAAAGAGGAGCTCGTTGAGTTAATTTTGCCGAAGTGCATCACAACACACAGCACTGTTGTAAGAATGAATATTCAAATAGGAATTTAGTCATGGGAAAATTAATTACGGAAAATGTTATTGCTAATGTTGCTTTTTATACATATACATATGCAGAGACACACAATGATCTATTGGCTACAGAACTAACAATAAAAAAGTTAAACATTTGTGAAAGTCAAATGTTTAAGAACTCTTGCAGAGTTGGTGTTAACATTTTCAAATTAAACATAAAATTTTAAACTATGCTTTCAGAAAACTGGTTCTAAAACAAAAATCTCATCATGTCACTCATTTGTTAGAAACTCTTCAATAGATCCAAAATATCTTTCAGAATAAAGTCAAAATCCTCAGGCATTCAAAGCCTTTCAATATGTAGCTTATGCTTACTTCTTCTCATTTCATTTACTTACAAATATGTTGTACTCTTGCATATCTTCCAGTCTTTGCAAATGCTGGTCAATAGGTGGAGCATTTTTTTTTTTACCCCTTTCATCAGTTCATCATTGCAGATGCAGCTCAGAATCAGCTCCTTTCTTTTTATAGAGAAAGGAGCTCTCCTGAGAACTCCCATAGCAAAATGGGCATAATGCTAGTTAGCAAACACTGTGCACCTACAAAATGTTAGAAATCACGCCAGGCGACGTTTTACTGTCTTTGTCTGTTTACTTAGCTGTTCACCAACTACACAGTACAATTATCCATTGATTAAATAAATGCTATGTAACAGCACCATGCCGAGTACTGGTGTTTAATGATGAGCTACAGAACAGTCCCTGTTTTCAGAGAGGTTACAGTCTCTCTCAGACACACATACACATTATATATATATATATATATATATATATATATATATATATATATATATATATTACTCTTTAGTAATACTTGAGTAATAATCCATATTTCCCTCTAGCACATGAATTCTTCCTGAATGAACAACAAGAACAAAACTGAAAAAAATAAGTGGATGTATACAGCGTCTCATATTATGGAACTTGAGCAGAACAGTACACAGATCCTAGGGAGCATAAAATTTAAAAGCAATTTTAAGTATTAGTAAGAAAGTTGGATTTGGTAATAAAATACTGATTCCAAATTCTTGTACTTACTAAATGTGTGATTTGAATCAAGCCTCTTAACCTCTTTGAACTTTAGTTTTTCTAACTCATAAAATGGGAATACTTATTGATTTAGAATGGGCTCAAAATTTTAACTCCCCTTTTAATACCCAAGGAGTAAAATCACAACACAGTGAGAAGACCATCATGGGGGTCATAGACTTTAGTGCCATCTATGATCAATGGGTAATTGCTTTTTGAAGCACTTTGTTGAGAAGGTTTCTGAGATGGAATCCAGATTTAGTTAGAAGTACCATGGTTAATTAGCAATGTCTGCCCAGGAAGGCAGAAGAAAATGCTCAGATATTCTTTACCATCAGAGAATATTCATTAAAAAACCTCCGAAGTAGAGGAGTGTAATAAATTTGAGAATGAAATAGAATGCAATGGATCAGAATGGAGAGTAAAGGATAAAACCACAGTCCGGTTAACTAGGCTATAAGAGAAAATTTTCCCTTTTTAGACAGCATTCTTAGGCTACTCAGAGTGGTCCCTTTTTAAAATAAGTATCAGGGATGTTCTTTTTAATTCTAGACTATGAACACCTTTTTCTGGCATATAGGTTAGGAGCAGTAATGCTTGTTGGACAAATAAGTGAATGAATAGCTCTTCTGCATTGCTTCAGGTCCAGAGAAATGGAGCCAGCCAATCATGGACTGAAACCTCTGAAAACTGTGAACCAAAATAAATCTTTCCTCATGTGTGGTCTCTCAGTTTTATCATCACAGCAAAGAAAAGCTAACACATTTTTGTTTGTTTGTTTTATGGTTCTGGGGATTGACCCAGGAGTGCGCTGCCACTGAGCTACATCCTCGCCCTTCTAATTTTTTAAATTTGGAGATAGGATATAACTAAGATGTCCTGTCCTCAAACTTAGAATCCTCCTGCCTCAGCCTCCTGAGTTGCTGGAATTATAGTCATGCCACCACACTCAGTCAAACAAATGGGTTTTACTATCAAACTTTTACTGATGGGGGAACTAAGTCCCAAGCCCAAGATCACTAAACTAAGTGTGTGTCTCCATGACTTATACGTTTTTCTTTATAAGACCTTCAATTTTATTCCCAGTAGCATACTCCTGTTACAATAATGCATTCATTCTTTTATTTTCCTCTAAAGACTAGGGATATTAGCTATGGCATATGGCAAGTGCAGGTACAATTTCTTAAAGATAAACAGATTGCTAGTGTGCAGTGCATGTGATACTTCACAGAACACAAACCTGGAAGCTGGTAGGCAGGCATAGTTGGCAAGAGGCTAATGAGTATGTGTACCTAGGGTCAGAAAAGTAAGTTCCCTTAGACAAAAATGGCTGAGGCCTTCCCATGACTGTGAAGCTGCACACGGTTTCTAGCATAAGCACAAGTTATAAAAGACCTGGGAAATGCTGCTTATTGAAATGCAGGTCTCACAAAATAGTCCATAGTTTCCTTGTCTCCTCAGAGCCTGCAACTCTGGGCTTTGTTCCTGGGAACACAGATGAGTCCTTTATTTTGTTGTCTAAACAGGAAAATTATGGTTCCCTGAGGGGAAAAGGCTTGGGTCTGAGCTTCACTTTTTATCAGTCATGTTAATTTGGAAATAAGATATTGGTTTGACTTTGCATTCATCAGAGTCAAGAGTAGATTGTGTTCTGTTGGTCCCCTTTGTCCTTAATTAACAGTCATTGAATACCCATATTAATTAGTGGAGCTGAGAGATATTTTGCTTCACCCTTCACCATGGTAGATAATTAAAATTACCATTAATAAAGTAGCTTCATTCATAATTTCTATAAACCTATTAGAAAAACAATAAACATGATTATAGGGTAGCTTCCCTTTCTCTCCTAGCCTCCCTTCACTGTTCTTGTCTATTTTCATAAAGGTCTAAGAATTACATAGGGAAAGACCAACTCACAAAGACTGCATGTGCTAACTTTGGATCTGATCATTCAAGGCATGTAATTAACAGCATAAATCAAACAAAAGTGTTCTTGAGAAGACAAAAAAAGACCCATTTGAACTAGAAATGTCATGTGTTCTTATATGCCTGGAAGTTCTATCACCTTTGGATTTTAATTTCAAAGAAAACAAAAAGCTTTATTCTCAATTGGACTGGAATAGCCATAAAGGATCTCATATTGGAGGCTCTGACATTTTGGTTCAACTTATATTAGGCAAATATTATTAAGTATAAAATGTGTGCTGAGCACAATGCATGAGGGTTATAGAGATAAATGAAAACCAGTACCTGCCCTCAAGTGGGATGGGAAGTCCCTTAACCAACTCAGATACAAAGAAGCCCTGAATTTTAAACAGAGGGAAGTCTCTACTTACAAAACTTTCTCTAAATCAATATCCCCCACTCCCTGAAGTCTAGACTGGATGCTTCTTCCAGATTCTCCCACTGTACCAGGTACTTTCCAATCATTCCACTTGGTACAAGGTGCTTGTTTAATCCAAAAGGAAGTAAAACTTCATTATGATAGCAACTAAGTTTTACTTAGTTCAGGTTCTCAGTGCTGCAAAATGTGGGGACTTAATTGAACAAATGAATTATAGGACATTTGAATTATTAGCTGGCCATCCTAATAAAATTAGTAACCTTGCACAGATAGAAATTAAGCTTTAAAAGATACAATTTTTTTGCAGCCTTTTCTTTTTGATACACTAGCTCTTGTCCTATTTACAGAAAAACTAGACATACAAAAAACATAAAATCTTCAAATGGCAATACCACATCAAGTGCCTGACACTACCCTTGCTATATTTTCCACTGGAACATTCCTCCCTCCTGTAACAGTAAAGTCCATTCTCAAGAGTCTACTTGGACTCCAGTCTCAAGAGATTCACCTGGAATTCCTACCCACCCTTCAACAGTCATATATTTATATTTCACATGCTGATACATAGTTCTTTCTTGACCCTGTTGGATTTGAATCCTTGAACTTTCTCTCCAGGTACTGCTTGAAGACAATTTTCTGTTTCCACCATGTATTCCTAGCATTCTTTTGTTTTCACTAAACCCATGATACACTTCATGATTCTTCAATATAAAATTATTCATGCATTCTGGGCTGGCAAGTTCTTAGGATTCTATTCACACTTTTCTCCTTCATGGATGTAACAAATAGTAAACACTTAAAAATTATGGATCAACTTTCATTTGCAATGTCCTACAAATAACTGCAAAATCACTCCCTATAGAAATTTTAGGCTCCCACAAGTCTACACTTATTGTATCCCTTTTCTCACCATTTATTTGCTTCTTAATCCTCAGCCTCAGTGGTAGTAGGGCTTCTACCACTAAAATTATTCTTAGTGATTTTCCAGATGGCCCATTTTAAGGGTTCTAAAATGTCCTTGCTTTATTAGATTTCTCCACAGCATTCTAAATGGTTGAGCAGTCTCTATTTAGAGGGTTTTAAAATACTCTCTTCAAAAGTCAGTTAGCATGTACTTGTTCTTCTGTCTGGAGTATTTCCTTGAGAATTCTTTGTAGGGCAGGTTTTCTGTTGACAAATTCTGCCACTTTTGTTTTGTCATGGAAAGTTTTTATTTCTCCATTAAATTTGAAGCTGAGCTTTGCTGGGTATAGAATTCTAGGCTGCATGTTGTGGTCATTTAGACGTTGAAAGATATTATTCCAAGACCTTCTTGCTTCCAGTGTCTGGGTTGAGAAGTCACATACAATTCTTATTGGCTTGCCTCTGAATGTGATTTGGCATTTCTCCCTTGCTGCTTTTAATATAGTTTCTTTGGTATCTCTGTTGTACATTTTGAATATGATGTGTCTAGGTGAGTTTCTCTTTTGATTAGGCCTATTGGGT
>PVKS010038096.1:0-18168 GCA_004027875.1 Aplodontia rufa
AATAAAAACATCAAAAACCAAAAAGAAAGAAATAATTTTTAAAAAATCTTAATGAAAACTTGGAATGAAGATCACTGAGGTTGTGATCTTTGGGAGTAGATGTTCACTGTTCTCCTGAGTTTTGTAAACAGGGTCTCTCAGTCTGGAATTATGTGATCTCAAGTAGAGAACTGGATGTCCTCAGACTGCTGGACTTTCTGGGTACAGATTTCTAGTGAAGAAATCAGATTAAGGAATGCCCTGAGGGCTTGGCCAGCCTCTCTGGGAATCTGAACTCAGGCGTCTTAAGGCTTTTATGCACAAGGGATTGAGGTACTTTCACTGCTCCCTCTGCTGGTTACACTCCTGATCCCTCCAGGTTTTTGGGGTGGGACTGAGATCTCATATTGCTCCCGCCCTGCATTAGCTTATCACATGAGCCTTCTGGCTGGAAGGTGGGAGTGTACAGGGCTGACCGAGGCTCTCCTATACTCCACAATCCCAAATGCCCCCGAGCTAAGTGAAGACTGAGCCTGTCCGTGCCTCCTCTTGCCAGTTCAGCCTCTGAACTGTGGCTGGCTCCAGACACAATTGTGGAGTAGCCTGTTCTGAACTGCTGACTCACTCCCACTGGGCAATCTGTGCCAAAAGAATCCTCCTGATTCTCCCTTTTGCAGGCAACTGAGAGACACTACTCTCCCCTTGCACAGTGGAGGTGCAGTTGGGTGTCTAGTTTAGCCCGATGGACGGTTCCTTATAGAACTCGGCTTCTCTGTGGCAGATTGGATTGTTCATTATGATTCGACTCCTCCCGAGTCCCTTATTGATCCAGGGCAAAGGTGGTCATAGCTGCTGCCGTGTCCCAACTGGGACAGATATTATCCCTTTTTTCCCCTTGCTGCACCCAAATCTCTGATCTTCCAAAAATTTCCCTTAATCAGCACTGTGTTCTGATTATGATTTTCCCCAAAACACTGCAGCAATGGTGCTGCCCTCAAGTTTTTCCTCTGGTCATGGAAACAAATTCAAAGCAGCCTTCCTGCACCCTATCATCTTCTGCTCCTCCTTTTTTTTTTTTTAATAAAGAGAGAGGGACAGTGTTGCTCAGACACTTTGTTGTGTATGTGGTGCTGGGGTTTAAACCCTCACGCACACGCCAGGCAAGTGCTGTAACCACTGAGCCACTGCTCCAGCCCCATGCTTAAGCTTTTAAAAGTATCCAACTGCTTTCATAAAAATTTCAAACTAATGGTGCTGGAGTGGTGGCTCAGTGGTTATTGTGCTTATATGTGAGTTCAAACCCCAGCACCATGTACATAATGATGTCTTGGAGCAAAGAAAGCCACATGAAAAACTGAATTAAATTTATTCTCTCTCTCTCTCTCTGTCTCTCACTGTCCTCTCTCTTTAAAAAAATTTTTCAAACTATGCATACAAAAATGTTCACTATGAAATTATTTTATATTGGTATAAAACTGGACCCAACTTAACTGCCCACCAATAATGAAATAGTTAAATTAATTATGGAATAACAAGCAGATTTTAATACTTAAATGTCTTCTAAGTATGAATTAACTTCATATTTTTTTCTTTTATTCAGAAATTTATTTGTTGAATAATCAAACAAGCTTCTAATGAAATATTATAATACATATATATAAATTCTGAAAATTAGATTTATACCCAAAGCCGCCCAAATTACCCACCCTTATCCCTCCCCTGCTTCCCAATACATCTCTACAAATGCCTTAGGATATATGACATTACACCTTACAAGAAGATTTTAATACTTAAATGTCTTCTAAGTATGAATTTATTTCATAATTTTTTTTTATTTCATAATTTTAAAAAATAGCTTTGTGGTGCTAGAGATTTAATGGTGGCCTTGAGCATGCTAAGCTTACACTCTACCACTGAGCTACATCACCAATCCTAAAACATCTTAATATTGTAAAATTATGTAAATACTATGATGAACTTTGTAGCAGCTGGGAAGTGTAAGGTAGATAGGTATGCACTTGTCTGGAGACACTTGTAATGTAGCATCTTAAAAAGCTACAAATCATCTAGTAGTAGAATCACACTTTTTAAATAATTATTTAAAATTCTACTACTATGTATATTATGCATTCAGAGAGAATGTTCTATTAAACTATTATCAGTGGTTATGTCTTAGGATTGAGACTGGAGGTAAAAGCAGAGGACTTGTTCTTTTTTTAATTCTAATTTTTTGCCATGAAATTTTAATAATTAGATATTTTGTTTCTTTAAAGTAATACAAAAGAGTAAAGTGTAAATATCCAAAAATCAAGAAGAGATTAAATAATTACCTTATTTTAAAACTGTATTTTAAATCATGGAAAAATTCAGCTTTCAAGATAACATGACTTGAAATTCATTAGTTCAGTGCTAATAAAAATTAAACAAGACACTGATGTAGAAATCATAAGGTCACATGTAAGCTTCAGAGCAATATGATAGCATAAGCCATATAATTGATCATAGGATTCAAGCTTATTATACTAT
This sequence comes from Aplodontia rufa, assembly GCA_004027875.1. Taxonomy (NCBI): domain Eukaryota; kingdom Metazoa; phylum Chordata; class Mammalia; order Rodentia; family Aplodontiidae; genus Aplodontia; species Aplodontia rufa. Next base: position 2,506 of record PVKS010038096.1, read on the forward strand.
TGAGGATATTTTTAATGGATCCTTGTCACAATCTAAAGACCCTTAATAATGAGATAGAGTAATTGTATGCTGCCCTACTCTTTAGCACCCCAGCACTTTATTCTTCCCACCCAAACATTGCTAAAATGAATCTATTTTCTTGTTTTAGGGAAATAAATTAGGTAAAAGCTTTAAACTGGTAATAATAAGTAATAGCTTATTATTACTTTAGATTTTTTTAAAAAAGAATAAAAAAAAACTTGTAGAAGACTACTTTCTTCTACTAAAGTCCAAACACTTTGGCTTTTTACTATTTCTCAAGTATGGTAGTAGTGCTTAGTATTTGTTATGATTTGGATATGAAGTGTCCCCCAAAGATTAATGTGTTGAAGGTTTGGTCCTCCATGTGGGGATATGGGGAAGATGATTGGATCATAAGAGCTCTAACCGCATCAGTGGATTAATCCATTGATGGATTAATAATTGATGCCATTATTGAGAGATGGTGGAAACTGTCGGAGGTTGGAACAAGTTGGAAGAAATAGGTCACTGGACAATTTTCCTGAAAGGGTTTATCTTGTCCCAGCTGCCACCCCCCACCCTCTCCCTGCTTCTTGGCTGCCCTGAGCTGAGCAGACTCCCTCCACTGTGCCCTTCTGCTGTCATGATTTAGTTCCACTCATGCCCAAAACAATGAAGCTAACTAGCCATAGACTGAAACCTCTGAAACCATGCACCAAAATAAATCTTTCCTCCTTTAAGTTGTTTGTATAAGGTATTTTGGTTACAAAGGGAAAAAATCCAAAAGTAATGCAGTATTCTTCCAGCAATAATTAAAGAATGAATTAATACTGAAAAAAATATATTTTAATATCAAAATAGTCCCTGAAGTCTTCATTGGTGCTTCAATGAAATAAATAAGTAAATTTCTCTTTGTGACTGCAGCTTCATCTGCGGATCGGCTTAACTACTAGAAAACTGTCTTTCTTCCTCCCCTGTCACCCTTAAGGACTTATAACTGAATGCGCATGATATATAAACTGGCAATGCTAAACAAAATGAAAACTTGGGCAATTACTTTATTCTCCCTGAGTCTAGGATAAATTATCAAAAAGATTTCTATTTAAGGAGAAATGTGGGGCAAATTTTATTCTAAGCCACTAATATTTTGTACATGTAAAGTCACTTTTTTCTGTAGAAAAGTATCATAAATATTCTTAGTCATAAATTGAAGTGGGTACACTAAAATTCAAAGGTGAATGTCACATAATGGAAATTATAAAACAGGATTTCTCGATTTATTTGTATTGCATTTTACACATTCTATGAATGTGTTCATGTGCTTGTATATAGCTTGAATAGGCAGCAACAGTGAAATAGGAATGAGAACACCATTTATTGTAAAAAGAGGTTTATATGAGAAATGAAATCTGAAACTAGGTTAGCAATAAACATATTTGATCATTCAACATACCATCCCAAACTAATAGAATAATGAAATCAGTAGTGACAAAACTTTGGGGACAAAAAAAAAACTGATTAATAAATTGAGTGTTGGTTTGATGCGAGAAACTACTTCGTCCTGAACACAAAATTATTGTGCTGTGAGTATATGTTGGAAGGGAGTATAGAGCACATCAATCTTTTTGTTCCTGCTTAATAGAAAACATCTTCCTATGTTTGAGAAATTTTTAGCATATGAATTTTTGTTTTCTTTGAATAAAAAAGTTAAGAAGGAAATAATGTCAAATTTAACAAATAAAACTACATGATGTCCAGTTACGTTCAAATTTCACACAGGGAATGATTAGACATGTATGTCCCAAATCAGTATGTCTTAAATAAGAATGTCCTAATTTTCAAATATCAGGTCTCCAGTATTTTATTTGCAACCCTAGAAGGCAAGAGATTTGTTTCCTAGACTCTGGTAAAGACAGGACGTGACACAGGTTGGGCATGTGACCTAGGATGACTGATCGGAGGCATGGGTCCAGACTGGACCAGAGGAAGCAAGAACAGCTCTTTCTATGACAAGGATGATAATTGTGTCACAGTGATGACAACAATGAATCTCAGGCATCTCAAGTTCAGTTGCAGCAGCAGCAGTTGTTAGGTTGATTCCAGGCAGCTGTGGGCAGGGCATTAGGCAGCCTGCACAGGAAAGGAATAACCACTCAGATGCTGGTAGACAAGCCCAATGGCCTCTCACAATTGCCGGATGATTGATGGATTCCCCAGCCAATCTCCAAAACACAAGGCCCACCAACTTCTTCTCCTCACCCCAGACTACAAAATCACTGTCCAGCCCTGCGGAGGGCCACTTCTCCTGCCCACCTTCAGGATGGCTGCATGGATGAATCTGGCCCAGAAGCTGCCAATCCCAATAAAAAGGTTTTTGCTCAGCTGCTCTTAGGTCTGTAGCCCTTTTTTGAACACCTGCACCTGAATTTACACCTGTTTCTCTGATTTTATTTTTACAGAAGTGACTTCACCAGACTGACTCTTGTGTGATTTTGCTGGCTACCCTCTTCTCTTCCTGTCCCATTTCCAAGTTCAGTCCTTTGGAATTCTTGGTTCTTTGAAATAGCATTTTTTTCAACAAATTCCTTTTCTATTTAAATTGCCAAGAATTGCTTTTTAAAATGTATTTGAAACCTATTTAATACCAAAAGGTAGAGATTTCAGGGAGGATAAAGAAGAATCTAAACATTCAAACACAATAAATTTCCAGGCATCCTCTTGAGGAGAATAGAATCTTTATTTCCTTCTAAGAGCAGCACTGAGTTAAGAGCACAGACTCCGGAGTAATGTCCCCTGGGTTCATTGTCCAACATTGTCACTTACCACCCAAGTGACCTTGAGCAAATTATTTAATTTTTGTGTGCACCAAAAAACTTTAATATCCACACTATTATCAGATCCTTTGCTGCTTGTTTCCCTGTTGCACTTCCTAGCAGTGACCTAGCGGAGAAAGGAGAAAAAAATGTCTGAATATATTTGGTAACAGAAGATGAGTACGATGAGCTGATTGAAATACTATCAAAAGATGACAGGACAGTGCTGCCCTCCCCAGTTACGGCCGAGTTTCTAGGCGCATGTGGTCTGCACTACAGGAGTCCAGCGTCTCAATGTATGACAGGTGTCCACCTAGTAGAAGGAATTCTGCTTACCCCTGATGCTGGTTGGGGAAACCTGCTACATGTTGTCAACTATCCCAAAGATAACAAAAGGGAAATGGATGCCAAAAGAGTATTTTTAGTACCTTTGGAGAAGTTCTTACGGTGCAGGTCAAGAAAGATATTAAAACTGATCATTCAAAATGTTTAGGCTTTGCTCATTTTACAGAATATGAAACCCAGGTGAAAGTGATGTCACAGCGACATTTGATGCATGGAAAATAGTGTGACTGCAAACTGCACAGTTCTACTCAAAGCCCAGGTGAGCCTTTGAGAAGCGGCATGGCTGTTGAGGAGCTGCAGAACTTCTTCTGTTAACACGAAGAAGAGGTAGATGTCTTCATCCCCAAACCATTCAGAGCTTTGAGACTTTGTTACATTTGCAGATAATCAGGTTGCCCAGTCTCTTTGTGGAGAGGACTTGATCATTAAAAGAGTCAGCGTGCATATACATCCAGTGCTGAACCTAAGACCAATAGCAATAGACAGAAAGAAGTGGAATATTTGGTGGTAATTCAAGTGGCTTTGGGAATCAGGGTGGGTTTGGTAACACTAGAGCAGGTGGAGCTGGCTTGGGAAACAATCAGGGTAGTAACATGGGCAGAAGGATGAACTTTGGTGCTGTAAGCATTTATCCAGCAATGACGCAGCAGCCTAGGCAGCACCGCACAGCAGCTGGGGTATGATGGGCACGTTAGCCAGTCAGCAGAACAAGTCAGGCCCATCAGGTAATAACCAAAGCCAGGACAACATGCAGAGAGAGCCAAATAGGGCTTTTGGGTCCGGAAATAACTCCTGTAGTGTTTCTACTTCTGGTGCTGCAATTGGTTGGGGATCAGCATCAAGTGCAGGGTCAGGCGGTGGTTTTAATGGAGGCTTTGGCTCAAGCATGAATCCTAAATCTTCTGGCTGGGGAATGTAGACAGTGGATTATGGTTGGTTCGTTTAGAATGGAGGTAATTCAAATTTTTTTAAAGTCACTGTAAATATATTGCAGAAGACATATGTACTAAGAATTTTCAAAATTGGTTTGTTCAGTGTGCAGTATATTCAGCAGTATTTTGTCATTTTTCTTTAAAAAGAAAAAAGAGAAAGAGCTAAAGGAACTTTAGAAGTTTTGCTGCACTGAGTGGCTGAACATGAACTGCAGTTTGCCTGATTGGTAAACCAAAAAACTACTTCAATCTCCTGTAACATTTTATACCTGGACTTAAGTGAATTATTTGCAAGTTCAAAGTGGAAATCACTGACTAGAATTACATTCTTTTCCCTTTTTTAAATTTGAACCCCACCAAATGATTTTTTTCCTTAAGAAAATCTCCTTCTAGGATATCATGGTGTCAGTGTTTGGTTCTTATGGCTTTATTTTTTAACACTTGTCTTTTCTCACATGCAAAAGTAACATATGAAGCCCTCATTTAATCTCTGCTGTACATCTCGTTTCAAATGTTTATGGAAGAAACACTTCATTTAAAGTAGTGCTGTAAATATTCTGCCACAGGAATACTTCTGTCTGCGTGCTTTCTCATTCAAAAATTCATCATCCTGCTGCACAGGCTGCATCTTTGACAGTGGATGTCCCATTTTTATCCTCTACTCTTTATTTCATGGAGTTGTATCAGCTGTGTGAACACAAGGCTGTGATTTGGAACCAGAAGATTGTTTGAACTTTTAAAACCTTATGTGGAATTGATGGTGGTGCCAAGACATGAAAGGCTAGTATGAATGAGGAAAGGAGAGAGTGTTTGCCGAGACTTGGTGATGTATAATGGATAATTTGACTTGGCAAGAAGTATCTGTCAATCCTGTGGCTTTTGTGAGAGAGTGTGCAGAGAGCAATGATAGAAAATAATGTGTGAATGTTTTTTGCATTCAAAGGACATCCATATCTGTTGAAAGACTTTAAGTGAGTTTTGTACTTAGATAACCCACGTTAGTTGACTGTGTTAAGTGAAATGATACTTGTACTTCCCTTACCCCTTTGTCAGCTGCTGTGAATGCTGTATGTTGTGTGTTCTCCTGTTACTGCTATGCAAGTGTGGCAATGTGAACTGAACCTGATGGGTTAAGAACATGGCCTGAGCTTGTGGTGTGCCTGGCAGGAGTACTTGGAAGCAGAGTTCACCAGTGAGCTCAGGTGTCTCAAGGAAAGGTAGAAGTTCTCATGTCTCTTAGCTCCCATAAGAATGCTATTTGCTGCAATTCTGTGTCCTGTGCTTGAATGTTTTTCATAAGAGTTGTTAATGTTGGAAATTATTGAATAAAACTGATTTAAATAATAAAAATAATGTCCACATCTGTAAAATGAGCACAGTAATAGTGTCATTCTCCCAGGATCATTGCAAATTTCAAACAAGTTAATATTTAGAACAGGGAATGGTACATAAAAGGCACCATGTACATGGTTTTAAAAAGAAATCATTATTCAAAATCCCAAGTTGTGTTCAGAGGCAAAACCAATCAATCACAATTATACCATATTGATTCTTTCTTCTAAGTGCTAGAAAAGTGCTTCAGAGGATTCTTTAGTATAGAACAAGCCATTCCATAACTAATATAGATTAGGACCAAAAAAACTCATTAGTACACATACATATACCATTGAAATATCTTTCCTCTAGAACCCTGGAGCTAGTGAATTTGGTTGGCCCAATTTGGAAGTAGAATAGGTGAGATTTGAAAGGAGCTATAAAATCTATATACCACAAAACATTACCCAGCCAGCTAAGGTCTTACACAGCTAATTACTAATGGATTGGGCAGAAAAGGTACATATGGAGTGATGGGATAGCTGAAACACATTAGCATATTAGTAAAACTGAGTTTATTGGATTAATCAATTAGTATTTCACATCCTGGAGTAACATCATGCCAGATTTGGAAGTTTTAGTAGGGTCAATGATAAGAAGCAAGGTAACAACGAACCTTGATGAAAAGAGAGAGCAGTGTGAAGTGATTGTTCAGGAGCACAACAGGAAAATAGACCAACAGGTCAAGAGCCTGAATGGGAGTGAGGAAGAGGGAATGTGCCCAAAACACCCTCAGCTGACAAACTGTTTTTCCTAAACTTATTTAACAAATACTTAACTGCCTCCTCTAGAGTAGACAAAATTTTATCTAGAACTTGTTCTGGGATGAAAAAGTGATGCAGACTTAGAAAACATACCAGAAATGAGATCAAGTTAAGCCTAGAGCCAGTGCTGATCCTGCTTACATTTCTGTAATCAATGTGCCAGCTTAACAGTAGACTCCAAAACCATGCGTCATAAACTTAAAAAAAAAACACACAAAAAGAGAAAGCATCAGCACCAAAACCAGAAATATATGTAAGAAATGGAGAAAGCTTTCTTCTTTAAGCAATTAGTTCTGAATATAATTTGAAATGCCAAATACAATTCAGTTGATAAGAAGATTGGCATAAGAGTGAAGTCCAACAGAACATTAAAAAAATGGGATACTTACTGTTCAGGGGAACTCACTGCTTTTGAGCCTATGGGAGAGGCTACACAAAACAGCAAGGAGCATGAGGTGGAGCAGTCATTCATTTCACTGTCAAGAAGGGAAAAACCAAAGAAGAGGAAGAGACCAGGCTCTCACAATGCCCTTCAAAGAAACACCCCTAATGACCTGATGACCTCCTACTAGGCTCCACTTAATAAAGGTACCAAACCCCCCGCCTCAGAGTGTCAAACTGGGGACCACATTTTAACCCATGGGCCATTGGGGGATATGCCTTATTCAGTTGAGAATTTGGAAAATTGATTCTTCTCAAAGCTTTCCTTTCTATCAGTGGTTGACTGATAGTCCCCGTACAGGGACTTCTTTTCGCTCTCTTCAGAAAGAGTTGGTAAACTGAGGAACCCTCGAGGAGAAGCTCTGGCCAGAATGTAAAAAGGGTGAGGTAGTTATCAAGGGTTCTCATGCTTATAAAGCATAAAAAACTTTGCTCAAGGCTGTAATGGTACGGGGGTCAAAGACTCCACTACGAAAAATCTTATAAATACAATTAATGAGGCAATTCCCTGGTTTTTACAGGAAGGACATCTAAATATTCTGCAATGGGAACAAGTTAAATGAAATTTAGAAAGGGCTGCTGAAACTAGGGATTTGGCAAAAGGGACGTTCCCTATATGGCAGTTAGTTAAAGAATGTTTCCCCCTTTTAATGTCTGGTCTCTATGTTCTCCTGTGTCTTGTACAGACAAATTTAGCTCTTAGCTTAGCAAAAGGAGAAAAATTTTGCTATGGGAGCTTTAAATGCTGTTTGCTCCAACTTCAGTGTGTTCTGCCATGTTTCTTTTGAATGTACCACATATAATTGTTCTGATGATTGTTATTTGTCACAATGTTGGAATGTTTTAACTTTTGAGACCGTTGTAGTGATGCTGGCCCCACAGTACAGATCAAGGAAGAAAACCTGCCGGTCCTGCTTCAGTGTAACAAGAGAGACTTTGACATCTCAGCCGCGGTTGCTGTGGTGGTGGCGGCATCTCAGCGGCTGCCGCAACTGCTACAGCCCTAGCGGTGACTGTGCCGACAGCAAATACCTTGAATACCTTGTCCAGTTCAGCTGTGGAGGCTTTCGCAAAACAGGAAGCTATAAATCAACACCTGTACATTGGACTATTGACCGTGAACCAACGAGTTGATCTACTGCAAGAACAAGTGGACATTTTGGTGGACATTGGGTCTATGGGTGTTTATAATCTGCCTGGACTGAGTTTTAGCTACCTAAGTAATCTGGCTAAGTCTTGAGGAGAAGTGGCCAGTGTCATCATTATTGTATATTTTGTGCTTGGTCTAGTGGTAAAAAGGCTTTTCAGTCATATTGAACGACAAAATAATCATATGGAAGGAATTGTGCAAGCTTATGCTGCCCTCAGAGTTGATGACCACAAGTCAGCGGTGATATGGATGGCTCAGGCTCAAGGGGCTGGTAGTCTATCCCTTCGACCCCCTTATCAACCTAAGACAGGAAGGGTGCCTTACGCTGCACCTTATTCCAATGACGGGTAAGAAGGGGAAGTATGAATGGAGACACCTAAGACAGACACAGTCACCTGTTTGTCTTTCTCCTCCCAAAGGAAAAAAAAAGGAGGAGATGTTGGAGACTAAGGCCAACATGACACCTGGCCAGATGCCAGAGAAAAGAATTGGTGGTAAACAACTCTGTAAGGGGCCCAGCTGGCTTGTAAAAGAATTAGTGGTAAACAACTCTGTAAGGGGCCCAGCTGGCTTGTAAAAGAATTAGTGGTAAACAACTCTAAGAGGCCCAGCTGGCTTGTAATTAGCAAACTGCCTGACTGCATGACTAAGCTATTTGGCAGCTCATTTGTTACAATTGGTTGAATGTGTTTGCACTGTATCCCTATTGGTTGTTGTAACAGATAAATACCAGGTAAACAGGGAAAAAGCGTAGAAACTAGTCAGAGAAGCAGCAGTGGTAGAGACAGAGGAGAGCAGCAGAAAAAGCTGAGACGGAGAAGCAGCAGCAGCAGAGGCAGAAGAAGAAAACCTAACATGCAGGCAGTAAGAGAGGAAGAAAAGCCTCGGCAGTAGAAATAGGGACTCTAGTGCGGCAGTAGAAACAGGGACTCTAAAGAGAGAAAATGTGAATAGCCTTGACTCTAAATGTAAAAGCCTTGGCTCTAGTGAAGAGGAAGGAGATGTAAAAGCCTCTAGTGAGAGGAGATGTATGTAAAGGCCTTGCCTCTAGTGAGAGAGAAGGCGGAGAAGGAAGCGCTTGGAGGTCTCTAGTAAGAGAGAGGGAAAAATAAAGCACTTGGAGAACTCAGGACCAGTGGGTCTACTTCATTCCCAGTCAACTGCCAATTGAGAGCCGTCCGGTTCCTGCCAGCTGGGACCGGACAAGTAGGGAATCCAGACAACTTTTTTACAGTATTTCTATTCTCTTCTGAGGTAAAGGAATCTGTGATGTATAGATTTATGCCATGCTGTTATGCTTCCTTGAAAGACTCTTACTTAACTTCAAATCATTTGTCTGAGTTGGTGTTCCTAATATGAAACATCCATCAAAGAGTAAATAAAGTGATCTACTCACATAAGATTAATTATTTGATATATCCCCTTAAACTAGAAATTGAAAAGTTCCAAGTCATTGGTAAAGGTGATCATGATTGGCTCTATTAACAACCTTCACATTTTCAGAAGAATCTATCTTTAGTGAGAACAAAGTGGGGAGATGAATTTGCATTCCAAAAATGAAGAAATTATTATGAGGATCAACCTTGACAAGGACTACTTTGGTACCTATCATCTGCCAAGGATGGTTTTAGTCTTTCAAGTGCATAATTTTAATTACACAAAAATATTGTGAGTTTTTTGCTTTGTTTATGTATGTACTGGGAATTTAACCCAGGTATATTTTACTACTGAATTATATCCCTGGACATTTTTATTTTTTAATTTTGAGACAAGCTCTTCCTAAGTTACTAAGGCTAGCCTCAAACTTGCCATCCTCCTGTGTCAACCTCCCAGATCACTGGGATGACAGGCATGCTCCATCACAGCAGGCAAGTGTTGTTATTATTTCACAAAAGAAGGAGCAGTTTATTAAAGTATAGTCTTTGTATATATCTGTGTATATATGTGCATATATATACAGATATACACAAAAATCCTCTGCAAATACATCTGCATGTATATCTATATACCCACATACATGTGACTGTGCATGTATATGTGTATGTGTGTGTGCTGGCCAGTGTTTGGTAGCTTCACAGGGAGCAGTGTTCAAAATGTCAGAGACCAGAACCCAATCAAGGTAGGAAATTTATAGGAGATTTACCCCTATAAAACTAGTAGCCTAAAGTGCTACACTATTGTGGCTCTGCAAAGCTTCACCTATCCCTATGCCCAAGTGCATTGCAAGAAAAGTTATCCTGAAATTGAACAGAATATGTGGAGGGAGAGAGTTCAATACTAGCCACAAATGAACCTTGTAGAGAGTGGGGCCTAAATGTACATCATTTAGGCTATTTTATGCAATTTTCAAACTTTGAGTTATTAATTCAATGGTTCAAGTAGGTTGGTTCAGAGAGGTAGTCAGCCTAGCCTCACACAAGAATCAAATTCAAATAATCTCTGTAGTTATTATGGCTCTATTAAAGTTTCTTTAAAGTACTGATAAATAATTTACTAATTAAATAAGTAGCTTAAAGTGAAAACTAAGCAAGAATCAAAAAAAAAAAAAGTCAGACTGGTCACAGTGGCACATGTAATCCCAGAGATTCAGGAGGCTGAGACAGGATGATCATAAGTTTAAAGTCAGCCTTAGCAACCTAGTAAGACCCTAAACATCTTAGTGAGACCAATTCTCAAAATAAAATATAAAAAGGAGTGGGGATGTGGCTCAGTGGCTACAAACCCATGGATTCAGTCCCTGGTACAAAAACCAAAATCAAATCAATATGTATTAGAACCAACAGAAGCATCAGACAGTAAAAACATGTCCCAAAAGACTTATAAAATTGAATTGTAAAACACAGATTATAAAATAACCTATTTTTACCATGTAAATAAAATTAAAGAAATGCTTGAAAATTACCAGCAAAAAACAGAAAAAATATTTTTTAAATAAAACTATTTTAAATCCAGATAAGGAGGTGTGCACTTTCTCCTTTAGAAACATTAGTAACGTTGCTAAAAACACATTTGATTTTTATAATGCTACACATGTCCCATTGAGTTGGGGAATGTCATCTGATTTCTGTAATGTATCTTTTTATTGGAATTACCTCTGTTAATGGAAGGATCTCTTTAGCTGTGTTATTTAGGACTCTTGGTAAAATCAGTTAGAGCTTTCATATGGCACATTATATCTTTTAGATTAATCTGAGGGATAAATATTAGAACTAAATCATGCCAGTAAAAAACAGATTGAGTTTAATATAGGAGGAAATTTGTAGGTCTCAAACTGACTTAGAACAAACTTGTGACTCTAATAGTGTCTTCTGTAACCGTTTCTTTATAATCTCCCAGTTTTACTTGTGGGAGTTCTGACAGAAGCATACATTGAGTTGCATTAAAAGAAAAAATGCCCATGTATGGCTGTGCTTTGGTTATAATTCACCAGCCAGGTGTTTAAGACCAAGTTGGTCAAAGTTGAACTTTTTCCTATCTATTCTTATGGTCAACTGAGATTCCTTAGGAGGCCACTCACAGTGATGTGTGAGAAGCCTCTTGGCTCCTTTAGCCTTTCTCTACCAGTTGTGCCATCTCTCAGGATGAGTCAGAGTCCTGTGGACAACATGTGGCTTCCCTTGGAAGCATCAGGGATATTTCCTTTTTTAGTGACTTTCTTCTTTGCAGAATATGCACTGGTTGGCTTTCTCTGGGGGCCTCCTGATCCTCCTGATCTGGAGGTCATGTGACTCAAAGATACAAGGCAGAGGTTGTTGCATCATTGTCTGGGTCCTGGCTGACCCTAAAGGTCAGGGTCAAAATACTGGCTGCTTTTCCTTGGCCCTTTTACTTCCTTGACTTTGGTCTTTAAGCTTTGGTTTTAAACATCCAGCACGCCAGTTTCATCCATTTTAAAATGGATGAGTACTTGGGCTTTAACTTCAATGTGTACAATTTTATAGTAACCCCTTTCTTTTAATTAGGGTCAATAACACTACTAGAAGTTAGTATTATATCTTGTCTGTCCTGTAGGTGATGGAGTATCTTAACTCAGATTTTTTTCTGCTAGAATTAGTACTTCTGAAAAACATTAACAGGCAACACTTATAAAGTTTATATGGAAAATACAAAATGGAATAAATAAATTCTTGTTTTTCTATTTTAAATAAATTTATTTATTTATTTGAAATAGAACAAATAAGCTATTATTTAAAGCATAATAGCTTTAAATCTATCCTTTGAACCTACATTTATTGAGCTTAAGTTTAGCCTAGTTTTGAATTATTCTAACATAGGGTAGGATGTGAAACAGAGACTTATCTCAGGCAATGCAGGGCTCTATTCAAACCTATATAAGCTTCCACATTGCAACCTTCAAACAAACTAAACTGCCCTTATTACAGATTATAATGGCATATCTAATCACAAAACATTAAATAACATAAATAAATTTCCAACCTAACATTATTTCCATAACAGTCTGAAAAGAGATTATTGCTATAGACAACTTTAGTCTGGAAACACCAACTGGGTAAAATGCTCTCCCAAGTTTCATACTTCAAAATATTTGTGTATCTGGAGGGCATGAACACACCTAATATACCCAGAAAACAGTAATACCATCACAATTACACTGATGTCCTTTTGTTAACCAAGTTTAAACTTTGAAGCAAAATTTAGAATATATAGTGTATGATAATAACCCAAAATAACAGTTGTTTATTTCCCCAGAAATGTCTCTAAACAATAAAACCAGACATTAAGGATTGTCTTGATAGATAAGTTCAGATAAATGTTTTAAGAAACCTTTTGTTACATAAAGGTTCTGGCCTATCTCAGTGCATCAACATTTGACCTCAGAAAAGAACCTAAAATATCTTCAATGGGTTGTGCTAACCACAGGCAACCCAATCAGAAATTTTTTAATATTTACCCTTTACAAACTTTGTGCTGGTGAACCAATTTAAGTCACATGAATCAAAAGTTAATTTTAATTTATGAGCACTCATTTTATCTATATGCCAATTTTGGTACCATGTAAACATGAAAATTGTACACATGACATAGATACAACATACACAACTGTGCACAAATATACATAAAAATTGGCATGAAACAGAGATTTTAGAGCTTTTAATTTCCATCTGAATAAAGACAGCAGGAGGAACTGATTGGGAGGATGGGAAACCTAGTTAGACAAAACAAGATTAAACAAAATACATGGATTTAGGCACACCAACAATGGAAACGGACTTGTGGTTAGGAACTTGAGGTGGGAAGGTGAAATAATTGAGGATGAATAGGACATGCAGAGTAGCTGGGAGTAACCTGAGTACCAGGGCAAATATGTGGAAGAGGTATTTCTGCAAACAATGGGAGAGAAAGACAGTTTGTCCACTAAGAAAGAGCATAGAAAAGAGAAATGAGAGCTCCTTTGTCCATTTTATTCATCCTTCCATAGATCCTGGGTAAATCCCCATAAACATAACAGAGCAGGTAGATGGATGGATTCTTGCTAATTCAAGGAATGAGATAATGAACATGGGATCAGACAGAGCAAAGTAACAGATTTTAGAGTAACAGAAATGAAGCACAATTCCCAGAGAGAAAGAAGTCTCAAGAGAGGGATGCCCTGAGGGGTTTCTCATTGAGGAGAAGAATGTGGAATGTTGAATAGTGTGAGAAGATAGAAAGGTCTGGAGTAGAGGCCTAAACATAGAGATCCTCAGAACATTTGCCATTGTAGTAGAGAGTTTAGGATCTTGAGAATTTCAAAGTCAATGTGCCTTTTTCAGGCCAGTGACTGTTACTGTTCAGTTTATATTTGGGCCAGGCAATATTATATGAGAACACCAGTCTTTTAGGTTTGACTGTGTCTTGGAGACCCAGGGTCTGGTTGGGAAGGCACCCCATGTGGGTGTCTAGTGGAAGGTTTGATAAGACTTGACCCATATCGGATAAAATGGATTGAGGAGGGCCCCCAGAGACTATGGCATAGATAAAGACCAAAATCAAGGGGCATCCCCACAGGACATTAGTTTCTTTAAGGTTGTATCTGGACTAAACAATGGAATGGCAGGCAATCTTGGGCATACCCAAGGAATGCAAGTTGTTAACTGCCCAATGATGGTTGGGATTTCTCTCACCTAGTACTGGGATTTTTGGGGAGGTACAGTATCCTCAGGGGAACCATATCCCTGGAGAGAGAGAAACCAGTGGGAATTCCTGCAATCTGGAAGAGTCATAGAGGGTCACTCACCAGCAATGGCCAGTGGTGGATGTGATGTCCTGCAATGTCGATGGCCCTTACTGGAGCTGCCAAAGGGAGAAGTGGTGGAAAGAGAAGGAAAAAGGAGAGAGAGAAGGAGAGAGATAGAGAGAAGGACTGGGTCGAGGTCAAGGGAAGGTCCAGAGAGACCACCCTTGGTGGGAACCTCAGAACATCGGTCCCAGGTTTTGGCACAAAAATGTAAGGAAAGAAGCAAGTGGAGGAAATAAGGAGAAAGGAAACTGGTGCCGGCTCAACAGTAATACAAGTTTATAGGGAGAAAACTGTGGAAGAGGGCCCCAATAGTCTGGGACCCATATTCTGCTTACAGACTGGGATAGATATTCAGGACTAGGGGAAAAGAAGATAAGTGTGTTGCTAGGGCTTCTTTGCATGATGATGGAGTATTGTGGGTGGATCCCAGGGTTTAGGGATTAGGTAGGCCAGGGATTTAGGGATAGGTGGATCTTGTTCTAAAATGGAGTATAAGATTCAAAATTGCATTGCCTAGGTCAAATTCTACCTAACACTTACCAGGCACCTGCTGCAGATCCTAAGGTGCACTCAACAGAACAAGCACTAGACAGGACCAGACATGTTTTGTCCATGGGTATTCAAGATGAAGAGCGAAAGGGAGCCCATCTCCCTTCCATCTCTAGTTTGGTGGCTCATATGTCAGGTCAGGACAGGGAAAGAGAATGCCCAGAAACTGAGCCCAGAAAATCTGGAAAGGTTGTGCTTGTGCCAACAGAGGGGGTCTAGGACTGCACTCAAGTCCCACAACTAGAATTCTAGGAAGACTCCACAGTTTCGGATCCCCAGAAGAGACCTGCAAAACCCAGGCCCTTGGGGTGTGTTGATCTGACCTCTCCAGAACAATCACCACCTAGGAAAGCCCTTGAGGCCAGATTATACCTAAGCTCTACCATCTAGACTTCCACCCTTAGAATCTGGCAACAAACCCACCCTAAGATTGCATCATTCTGTATCGTGGAACTGTGGTAGCAAAACTCCAGTGGACAGCAAATATCTACTCCCATTGTGTATTTCAACCACTTCAGTGGAAAAAGTTCCTCTATTTTTTCATTAAGTATCTTTTTTGTTTTTTGTTTGTGGATGTGTTTTGTGGTGCTGACTGGTTCATAGACATATATTCATACACATATTTGCTTTTTTTCCTTTCTTTTCTTTTTACTCCATCTTTAGCAGTTTTTCAAATGTAATTATTTTTCCCTGTCCTGCCTTTAGAAAGTTGATGTTTGCTCAGTATATTTAGCTTCTATTTTGTATAGTTTCTCATAAGTCTATCTCTGAAGTTCCTCCCTCTCTTTCCTTCTGTTAATAACCAAATTCAGCATGGTATTGGTATCAAAACAGAACCAAAGACCAGTGGAACCGAATAGAAGATCCTGAAACAAACCCCCATATCTTTAACTATTTGATATTTGATAAAGGGGGAAAAAGTATAGTGTGGAAGAAGGATAGCCTGTTCAACAAATGGTGTTGGACAAACTGGACAGCCATTTGTAGACAACTGAAGCTGGATCCTTATCTTTCACCCTGCACAAAAATTAAATCAAAATGGATCAAAGACCTG
>PVKS010038097.1:0-18181 GCA_004027875.1 Aplodontia rufa
AAATAAATAAATAAATAAATAAATAAATAAAAGAAACCCTCCCTTAGGAGTAAAGTTTCTGCTTTTTCCCGCGTGGAGAAGTTATAGATACGCGGTCCGGATGCTCTGCGGTCCGGATCTCTTTCCGCACGCAAAGTCCTCTAGTCGAGGGAGGCAGGCCCCCACTTCGTCCTCCGCCCACAGCCCTCCCCGCTCCCCCCCGGATTGCAGCCGCTAGAGGGCGCCCAGGTCCGGCCGGAGCTAAGGGAGGGCCGCCCCCCCGGAGCTCTCGCGACCCAAGCGCACCCGCCCTCCAGCCTGAGCTAGGATCTGGCCGGGATGTCCCGGGAGCCAGCGGGGATTGGTGGGGGCGGGAGTGTAAACCGGGCACACCGGCAGCGCTCGGTTTCCTAGGAGCCGGGAAACGGTCGAGGAGAAGGACGGGCGGGGCGCAGGGGGAAGAGGGGGAAGAGGAAGGGGAGGCGGTCGGAGAGGAGGCGGAGGAAGGGGCAGCGGGCATCAGGACCGGAGAGGGGCGCCCTGGGCGCAGGCCTTGGCGCCGCGGGAGGCTTTGGCCGCCACGGTCTCCATCGCACCGCGCGCGTAAAGGAAATGGCGCGTCTAGCCGGCGGCGGTCGGCCGGGTGCCCCCCGCGCGCCCCTCCCCCGCGGTGGCCGACCGCGTGTCCGCAAACGTCACGGGCGGCGCTGCTCCCCCGGAGAGGGGCAGCCGGGGCAGAGACCCGGGGAGGGAGGCCGGGAAGGGGGAGGGGCGGCCCTGGCCCCCGGCTCCGTTCCAGCCCCGGCCGACTCGCAGCCCAGTTTCTTCCCAAGTCCCGCCCCCAGCCCCGGGCGCCGCGGCGGCGGCTGCTCTCCTCTTTGTAACCGAGGAGTCAAGAAATGTGAGAAACGTGCCCTGTGTTACTTATTTGGGAGCCGAAAATTTATGCCCAGCTGAAAGCGCCCGGGGAAATATTACATCAGATGAAATGACAATGATTAAAATCAGCTTCTCCCCCGCCCCCTCCCCGAGCCCGGAGGAGGCCTGGGCGCCGCGTGGCCGGCCAGCGGGGGGCGGGGGGCTGGGCCGCGGAGGGTGCGGGGGCCTGGGTGCACCGCTCCCGGGAGGGCCCTGGCGGAGGACCCGGCGGGAAAGCTTTGGCTCCAGGAGAGGCGGGTGGGGATCGCTGGGTGAAAGGAGGGGAAACAGCGCATTTTTGTCGCCAAGCGCGGCAGGCGCGGGCGCGCGGAGCTAATTGCGACTCTAATCCTCTGCCCCGAGGCGCAACCGAGCCCCGAGCCTGGAGTCGCCGCGCGCGCCCGCTCGCGCTCGCAGCGCAGGGTAATTTGGAGCCGGATCGCTGCCCTTTGCGTCCGGGTTGGGCCGCAACAAGGCGCGGGCTGCCGGCTGGAGCGGGGGGCTGGTTTTCTCTCCAGCAATCGGGGGAGGCCGCTGGAGAGAGGAGGGAGGAGAGGAGGTGGGAGCGGCGGGAGGGCAGCCGGAGAGCGGCGCGAAGAGGAGGAGGCGGCGGCGGCCGCCGCGAAGAGGGGAGGAGGCGAGGGGAGGGCGGAGAGGGGAGGCCCCGGCGCGCCGCGCCGCGAGGGGCCGCGCGAAGCGGGGGCCGGGGCGGGAGGGGTGGGTGGGGGGAGGGTTGGGGGCGAGAGAGAAAGTAACTCCAGGACGAGACCGGAGCGACCCGCGCAGCGAGCAAAGGCGGCCAGGCTGCGCCGGGCGCCGGAGACCGGCGGCTGCGGGGGGCGGGGGCTGCGTCCGAGCCGGATCCGCCGCTCCGGCTCTGAGGTAAGCCCAGCGCTGGAGGCCACTGCTCAGCTCCGCGCACCCCTGTCCCAAAGTGGCTGCGATAACGAGAAAGTCTCCCGGGCAGGGTCCGGATCTGGGCGGGGGCAGCTGCTTTGTCCCTCTTCTGGGCGGCGGGGGCTGGCAGCGCGGGGGCGCCCAGCACAAAGGCCTGGCGCGAGGGGGGGGTTGCCCACGTGGGCTGATCCTGGCCGCGGGTGGACCCTCCCCACGCGGGCGGGCTCCAAGCTTCCTGCCGCGCGGGGCGTGTGTGTGTGTGTGTGTGTGTGTGTGTGTGCGCGCGCGCGCGTGCAGGTCCCACACTCTGGTCCCAGAAGAGGGCCGAATACCCTGCAGAACTGGCGAATTTTCGGGGTCAGAAACCGGCTCACGCAGCTGGGGCTTCGGGGCGCATAGGCCCGGACTTGGCGCCCAAATCAGAGAAAGAAAAAGTCTCTAACGGGACAGATGTGCGTCCTCTGTCGCCCACCCCAGGAGTCCGAAACCAGGCGGGAGGGGTTGGCGCGCTGGTGGTCGTTCCAGGCGCGCGGGATGTGAGACCGAGTGAGGGCCGCGCTGTGACCGGATTGCTACCTCCAGGTCCCTTCTGCCCGCTAGCACCTTCCTGACCTGGACGCGCAAGCTGGGCACGCACCGGCAAACATCCCCACATCCCCGCTGCCGCAGCAGCGCCTTTCTGTCCTCCCTAAGCCCCCGACTGCAGAAAGATAAAGCTTCAAGTTTTCACTCCGTGTCTCAAATGTGCATGAAGGAATTTAACTGCACGAGTGAATAACAGCATTAGTTTCAATTAATTTTTTTTAATCCCGGCAACAATAAACTTTGAGAACAAAAGCGCTTTTACGTCCTTAATTAGGCGAGCTTCCCATCTGTGGTCTCGAAGTGTCTGCCTCTTGATTTAACTTTGTCCCCGCCCCCGCTGCACACCCCTCCCTTCCCAGCCAGGCGCTTCGGGTGCAGCGGCGGCCTCGCGGCGCCGGGAGCTTTAACCCAGCCGGCTCCCGTCGCCCCGAAGTTCACGCGGGTCGGCGGGCTGGGCGGCTGGACTGGCACGCACCAGGTGGCCCGCCAGCCTTCCCCCCAGGTCCACACGCTGGACAATTCCGTAGGCCACTGGCACTAGCGCCTGCGGCCAGCGCCCAGGGCGTGGAGCTGAAGGGAGCTTGCGAGGCGCCTTCTGTTTACCTTTTATGGTTAAAATAACAGCTTAGCAAAGAAGCGACTTCACGAAGAAGCGATTTAGTGAAATCGTCTCAAGCTGCTGCAGCTCAGCCAGTTTAATCACCCCCAGAGAGCTGAACAACTGCGAGCACAATGGGACACAAAATCATTTTGTGTGTAAATGAGCGTGGCATTCTGCTCACTTCCCTCTGCTCCAGCGGGCGGGGCTCAGCTGCGGGCGGGCGCGGGACCCGGGTCTCCCTCCGCAGTTTGGAGAAGCGAGGCGATACTGGACCAGTTTGCGAACCGTGGGCCCTCTCACACCTTGCTACCGAGGCCCCTGCAACAGGCTACTTGGCCGAGTCTTAGGACAGCCAGGGCGCGCTGAGACTGGGTCGTGGGTTTGTTGCTAGTGTTGGTGGAGTGAATTTGTGTCTCATACTGCGCCCACTTTTATTCTTCTGACCTCAGCAGTGGTCTCGGGAAAAGGGTCGTTGTCCAGCACAGATGCGTTTGTCCGAAGGAGCACTGGAGATTCGGGTCAAGGCGTAACGCCTGGGGCTTCCAATGGTGAGTTTCGCATTTACCCAGAACATCAGGTTGTGCTTCCGATGGGAAAGGGCTTGCATGAGAAAGAAGGGAGCAGTTCAGGTGATGAGTGCTTGGTTATACCTGTCACTTTTGAGTTGTGTCTTTTTCGGGGAAACACGCGGTCCGCTTTGATAGAATTTCAGTTGGAATTTCTTCCCATTCAGTTCATCCGCAGCGAGTCTTCCCTTCTGACTCCTCCCCCCAGCAGAGCCTCCTAGGGCAGGATAATTCATTCCTGAGGTCTGTTTTGGTTTCTCAGAACTTCCTTGAGATAAGTGACCTGATTTTTTAAGCTTTCAGGAACTCAAGAATGCCAAAAGTAGCAGATGGGGCAGCCAGCTCCCAGTGAGGGTGTACCCTCACCCCAAACAGTTTCAGGTCAGGGAATTTGCCAGGGCACTCAGGGCAGAACTAACCCAGGAGAGTAACCTTACTTAAATTTGCAGCATTTGATTCTCATTGGACCTTGGTCCATGTTTTAAAATTCAGTATTGAGTTTCAAGGCACAAATTTAGAAGCCAGAATTTAACAGGAAAAAGCTGCCCTCTTGGTTTCCCATGATTTCATTTGGTTTCTCTCTAAGGGTTAAACCTGTAAGAAGGAAGTGCAGGTTAGGTGAGTGGAAGGTATGTGTGCATGTCTGTCTGTTCACTGTGCAAAGCTCCCTTCCCTCCCCTTGAGACAGCCCCAAGTCAGTGGAAGGGGATGCAGAAACCTGCCCTTCTCCATCTCTCCTGCATGGAGCCTGCAAAGTTCCCTGGGGGTAGCTTTTCAGGACTGAGGGACAATCTTATTTCAGGTGGCTGTGGCACAGAGAAAAGTCGCTTAGTAGCTCTGGGGAAGAGGCAGAGGAAGGGTCCATTTGCTGATGCTGTCTGGCCAGCTCTCTAATGCCTGGAGGGCATGTGATCCTGAAGGGGTCTGGAATACATTAAGCGTTGACAACACCGTGGTGGGGTCTGCAGAGAAACTGGGAGGTGCAGCTAGCAAACAAAGACAGGTTTTCTCTGCTATTGGGAATCATAGGGGAGAGGTGGCTTCCCAAATGACTTTCCCTTATCCCTGTATCCTGGCTTCTGCTGGAAGAGGCTTCCTTTAGTCCAGCCAGCTGGAAACTGCATCTTAACACAGTGCAGAGAGCTCCTGGACTCCCTGGCCTATGGAGGGTGGGGGATCCTTCCTGTGCTGAGGTCCACAAGGTTCCCTGCTGTTGCTAAAGGAGACACGCTTGGTAACATGGCTCTAAACCAAAATACCAGGAAAATCAGATTTGTTCTGAAACATTTCGGGGCAATAATGGTGAGCATATGTTTCAGTACTGTCATTAGCCGAATTAGCAGACGTGGAGCTGCCCAGAAAACACATGTGAGTGTGTGTGTGTGTGTGTGTGTGTGTGTGTGTGTGGTGTGTAATCTGCTATGCCCAGGAGGCCCACTTTGGGGTGTGAAGACAGGATAGTGACAGGTGGAATATGGGGGTCTGTCTGGCATATGTGGGGTCTCAGAGCATGCAGAAAGGATTACACTAAGCATCTTGGACTCCAGGGGAGACTGGGTGCCCATAACTCTGGTTTTGTCACTGCTTCCCACAGATACTCTGGGCAGCCATGGAAGCCTAGATGCCTCACCGGAAGGAGCGGCCGAGTGGGTCCTCACTTCACGCACACGGCAGTACCGGCACAGCGGTGAGCCTGTAGGGTGGGCTGGATCAGGTCTGATGGCCCCCCCTTTGCCTTTTTCCAGGGTGCCTGCTTACTGCCGCCCTTCCTTGGGACCCTGGCACTCCAGAGATGGCTGTTGACTGGCTGTACGATTATGTATTTTTTGAAACAAAAAATGCTCTTAATTTGATGTGAAATTTACTACATGTATAAAACTCAACGCCTTAGGTGCTGAGGAAGTCACTAATTTAGAGGTGTCTCGTTACTGAGACAAACTTGCAAAAACCCCTGAATCCCAATTCACAAATTGGTGATTCGTTTGTCAGGGGATATTTCACATCTAACACATAAGCCCGCGACCTTTAATTAGAATTTTGCAGTTTGTTTTATGCCCCTGGAGGCTGACACCTTGAAAATTTTTTTTTCTTGATTTCTTATTGCTAATAAGCATCTTTCTTTTTCCCTCTGGTACTTTGAAGAAAATGATGCAAATACACTTAATTACAGTGGTGGCCATAATTTGTCAGCGGAATATGTGATCAGGCACAAGCAGAAGCGATCTGATTAGATCTGTGATCACACTTGCAATAAAGGGAGTGCACTGCCCTATCATTTAGAAACTCCTGGTTTTTGCCTTATTTCCATTTCTAGGAGGGAGGAAATATGTCCCGACTGTCTCTCACCCGGTCGCCTGTGTCTCCTCTGGCTGCCCAGGGGATCCCACTGCCAGCTCAGCTTACCAAGTCTAATGCACCTGTACACATCGATGTGGGTGGCCACATGTACACCAGCAGCCTGGCCACGCTTACCAAGTACCCTGACTCCAGGTAAGAGTGAGCCCCTCGAAGTACCAGGCATGTAGTGGTAAGGGATGGCATTTGTACCCTGCTGTGGCAGGGTCCTGTCTCCCCTGCCAACTCCCTATAGGGTTCTTGAGGGTGCACTGCCTCATGCAGACACAGGGAGCTAGGGTCTGGGAGGCAGTCTGCTTGTCAGAGACTGCTTTGGACCAGGGATTGTGACCCTGTGCTGGTGGCATTGCGGTTACGTGAGACTTGACTTATTCAGAGCCACCCGCACCTGAGCCTGGCCAGCAGCTGGCTGGGGAGTCTCACACACCTTCAGGGTTCTCCCAAGTGAGACTGAGGTCTGGCCTCCACAGGGGATCATTTGTAAGCTAGGGGTGCTAAATACATCTTGGAGTCCTGCATGCGTGGAGGCATTTAATCCTGTTTCCCATTGTGACCCTTTGGGAAGTACATGAGGAGGAGAAGGTGCAGCTTGTTTGCCCTCTTTGTCTCTAAGTGGCCACTGCTGGATCTTAAGGGCAAGCATCAGGCTTCCCTCAGAGCTGGATGTCACAGTGACTGGCTAGGAATTCTGGGATATTCAGGGATATTTGAGGCAATGGCTGATCATGAACTTCATACCCCCATAGTGGGTAAAATGCCTGTGACCAAGCCCCTGGTTGGGGGCTTGCAGGCTTCTCCCAGGAGGTGACCTCCCATACTGCTGACACTCAGGCCACCCCAACTCTGCCTGAGTGAGGTGTAGGGTGCCTCCGATGCTCAGCTCTTACCTTTTGGGTGTTTCCCTCCTTGGGTGGACCTGGTTTCCCCATTGGCACAGCAGCAGGGCTGACCAGAGGCGGGCTGGGTCTCTGGGAGTATCTCCTGGAGGTGACAAGGAATGCAGCTTGGATTCCATGTCTGTTTGCTCCCGGCACAGTGAGGTGGCCATAGCGCCCTGGGCCTACCTGGGCTGAGCAGTGGGAAAGCCAAGGCTCTGGGGCATCACCCCAATTTTATACATTTAAAATAAGAAGAATTAATTCCCTAGATACTGAGGAGTCGTCTCGGGGAGCTTGTGTCCGGCTACTTTATCACTAGTTCGGTTGCTTAGTGCATGGAGGATTACAGGGTGTGGAGGTGGCTGCTTTTGGAGCTTATTGAGGGTGGAATGGCCCCTCAAGAAAGGCAGAAATGTCCCCTTGAGGGAACACTGGAGGTGAACGCCCTGTAGTTCAGAATTTGGGAAGTGTAGGGAACAGATGGTATCATGTCTTCAGACAGAGCCTAGGCATGGTGCCCTTATGAACTTGGCACTTTGGGAGAGCAGGAGCCATGAGGCCAGGTCAGAAGCATAGGCCTGCATGCTGGCTGGCAGAGCCCTGTCTTGGGTAGGAGATGGATTCTGTTTATTTGAGTTTTGCCTTCTGTGGCATTCCCGAGTTGTATGAAATGGATCATTCCTTAATCAGCCAACGATGTTTGTGAGTGAGATTCATAAAATCCTTGCCCATAACCCTCTGGGAAGAGTGTGAAATCAGATGTTTGCCTTTCTGGAGCAAATCACAGTCCAGGCCTGGGGGAGAGGAGGAGGGTGGTCTCCTCATTCTTATCTCTCCACTGCTGCCTAGGACCAGGGAGGGCAGGGGTGGCCTTCCCCTCCCAGACCCACAGCGGCGCATCCTTACTCTCTGGTGGGGGAGCTGAGGCCCGTTTGGCCCCATGATCTGACATGTGGGACCCTCAGCTGGCAGGATGTGCCCAGAGTGGGTAGACGTCAGCATTCTTTCCCAGGGCTTGGGATCAAGATGGGTCTGTTGTTCTATCTGGGTGGCTTTTGATTTGAAGTGGAGCAGCTCCCTGGGCCTGAAGCTTTGGGCTAGAGGCCAGGGGCTAATGAGACCTGTAGGACAGCCAGGGTACAGGGGTCAGGCCAGGCCTGAGAAGTGCCTTTCCAGTTGTGCTGGCAGGAGCCTCTCGACCCTCCCATCCTTCTTTTAGCAAATTATTACAATTTACAACTTTTTTCAACATTTTTGGAATGAAGAGCTATTGGTTACCCAATGTCACTTGTACCTGGAGAATTAAGAGTACTGATTCTTTTTTTTTTTTTTAAATAGAGAGAGGGACTCTGTGTGAGATAGAGAGGTAGAGAGAGAGAATCAATTTTATTTAGTTTTTCACATGGCTTTCGTTGTTTAGTTGTGTACATGGTGTTGGGGTTCAAACCTGCGTCCTCACCCATGCCAGGCAAGCAGCGTAACCTCTGAGCCACCGTTCCAGCTCAAGAGTGTTGATTTTTTTTTTTTTTTAAAGAGAGAGAGGGACAGTGTGGAGAGAGAGAGAGAAGCAATTTTTAAAATTTAGTTTTTCATGTGACTTTCATTCCTCTGACACTTTTTGAGTATGTGTTGCTGGAGTTTGAACTTGAGTACTTGTGTGTAACTGCTGAGCCACCGCTCCAGCCCAAGAGTGCTGATTTTTCTTTTTTTTTTTTTTTTTAAAGAGAGAAAGACAATGAGAGAGAGAGAAGCAATTTTTATTGAGTTTTTCACATGGCTTTCGTTGCTCTGACACTTAGTTGTGTATGTGTGTGCTGGGGTTCGAACCCTTGTACTTGTGCATGCCAGGCAAGCACCGTAACTGCAGAGCCACTGCTCCAGTCCAAGAGTGCTGATTCTTAATGGGAGTTTCTGGATGTCATGCCCTAGGCATAGCTGTGAGCCAAGGGGTCTCTGTGCCCACAACACTATGCCCAGGATTCTGATTCTTGCTCATCAGTGTGGCCTGGGTGCTGGAGGGCCAGGTGCCTTGTCTGCTTCTCCCAGGAGCAGCTGTTGGTCCCTGTCCAGAGACACACCTGCCTGAGTCTAGGGGTGAACTTCCTAGGTTTGCTCCTCCCCTGTGTCCTGCCTGCGGGATATCTCTGTCTGCTGCCATCATAGCTCCCTGCTGGTGTTCGTCTAGCTGAGGGGAGCAACAAATGAAGATGGCCAGGAGCTTTGGGACTAATAAAATCTTGTGCCAAAATATCCAGGAAGTTGGACCCAAAGCTTTTTTAAAAAGGAAAGAGAAAAGAAAATGAAGACAGCATGGTACCTCCCTCAGCACATCAGGGTGGGTAGTTGGACAGTCCTTTCCTACCAAAGTGGGAACTCACCTGCTTACTCCATGGAGGACTTCTGAAGTTGGCTCCCCACACTCTGCAGCCTCCTTCAGGGTGGCCTGGGGCTGGTTTCTACAGGGCCATGTGGAGCCACCAACAGAACCAGGTGGTCACGGCAGGAGCTC
Source organism: Aplodontia rufa (assembly GCA_004027875.1). NCBI lineage: Eukaryota > Metazoa > Chordata > Mammalia > Rodentia > Aplodontiidae > Aplodontia > Aplodontia rufa. Next base: position 9,289 of record PVKS010038097.1, read on the forward strand.
ACTCTTCAGACCCTGCAAGTGACCAAGGGTTCCTCATGGTGATCATCCTAACTCTCCCTCAACCTGCACACATCCCTGATAGGCTCAGATGCTAAGGATGTCAAAGGCCTTTGTCCTATGAGATGCACTGCTGCCAGCTGGTCCCAGAACAGACGCTGAACCATGGAAAGATCTAGAACCAGCTGGCCCTAAAATAAAGCAGGGTGAGAACCTCGTAGCCTTGGATCAGTAAGGCAGCCTAGAACCTAGCCAGCCCTGGATCATGGGTGGATTAGGAGTCCTCTACACCAACAGGACGCTCTACAGCCGCAGCCAGCCTGACGTCAGAGGGATTTGGAACTTGGCCAGGCCTAGCACGTTGCTTGCTGCACCAAGTGGCTGAGCTCAGCCTGGAAGGGTGTGGAACATTCCCAGGGAGGCTGAGGTTTTGGATTTGCTGACTCACTTGTGGATGTGGCTCTTACCTCTTCCTGCTCATGCCTTGTGTGGACCTTTAGCCATCTGCCAATCGCTGGTTCATTCATATGTCTCCAGGGATGTTGGTGGCCTTCAGCTCTGACAATTGCATACCCAGGTCTGTTAGGCTAGGCCTTTGGACACTTTGAAAGCTGGAATGAACTATGGAACCCGCAAGGTTTTCCATCAGGGGCTGTGTCCCCCAGGACCATTGTCACTAAACTAGCAGTCAGTGGCCTTTGATGCCCTCAGAGTAGTAGTATCTGGGTGGCTGCAGGTCTGGATCCACAGGCTTAGCCCTCCACACCCCTCTCTGTGGCCTCTTACTTGTTCATGCCCATCCATGAGGTGGCCTTGCCCTTTTTGCTGCCCCACTGGGGCAGAGGCTAGGCCATATACCCAGAGTGAGAAAGAGTGACTGCTTAGCTTCTCTGTATGCGGGCAGAACCTCATGGCTGATGCCTTGAAAGTGTGCCAGGCCACCAGATTGTAAGATGTTATGGATGGGAGACCCTGAGAGGGCCTTTGGGTACTCTAAGCCTCTCAACTTTTCGCCTAGCTAATGTGCCCTAGGTGCCTTGGAAGAGGTTGGAGTGGATGGCGAGTGGGCTGCTATGGGGACAGCAGCATCCCTGAAGGAGTGTGGGCTGGTGCAGGCCCCAGCTTGTGCCAGCTGGGCTGCTAGTCCCAGGTTGAGCCACCCTTCTCCCAAGCTTCCAGGCAAGCTGTTGCCATGGCAGGATCTAAAGGAGCCCAAGTGTGTGGCCCTGCCACAAAAGGATTTCTAGTATCATTAGGGAGATGTTGCCAACTTCCTTTCTCTTCCTGGGCCAAGATCTTGGCTGCCCCCAACCATCTTTAGGACTCCTAACTTTCTGTAGCTCAGCCTGGGGTCTTCCAGGCAGTTAGCCAAGTCAGAGCCTGATGCCCTGGGCACTGGGGAGGTACCAGCCCTGGCTCTGAAGCTGATTCTTCCTCCCTGGAATGGATAAGGCCAGTCATCAGGGTTCCCCAAGAGCCTGTTACATGTCCTGTGTTTGTAAGAACCACAGCTCTTTGGGGGACAGAGTGCCAGCACCTGTCTTCCTCTCAGTCCTCACCCCACCAGGTGCACACACGCTGTAACATGTATGAATGACTGTGCTAAGGCATGGATTCATGCCTACCTGCTGTGGTGTGTGTACAAGCACGCTTTGTGTGTGGGGGCTGTGGCACAAATGCACACAGCCTGTCCCTTCCACCTACCTCCGTTTCTCTGCTGTGGCTTCCTAAGCACGCAGCTGGGGTGTTTGTGATTTTGTGTTTCTGAGTGGCTTGTGTTGGTGTATGGCTTGGCTTGTGTGCATCTGGGTCTGTCTGAGATTTGTGTGTTGCAAGGGAGGGGACTGTGACCCCATACTTGTTGCATCAACATACTGTGTCTGATGCGTGTTCACCTGGGTTGAGTAAGGAGTGTACAGGTCCCCGGTGACTGTCTTGGCTGGTTTACATGTGTTCACAAGGTGTGTGGCTATTGGCTGGGGTGTCAGGTGGTCAATGTGCATTCTTTGGAGGGAATCTGTCTGGCGAGGATTGTGTATGTACCAGCTCTGTGACCAGCTGGTTTAGTGTCTTCCTGTAGTTTTCCAGGCCTGTAACGTGTGTCAGCGGGCTAGAGTGTATGGATGGGTGTGGCCCTCTCTGGCTATGGCTTGCAGGTAGGTGAGACTTGTGCTTACAGCTGCCCCATTGTCCTGTATGATGGTAGCCTGGATGCCCCAAGTGTGTGCAATGGTGTCAGGCCTGGCATGGCCCCATTTGGCCCCTCATCTTTCCAGCAGGGTGGGCCCTGGAGAGTGGAGGCAGGGTAGGGGACTGAGCCCCTTCCTTCCCACACCCCACCTTGCCTGTTACTCCCAGAATAAGCCGCCTCTTCAATGGCACTGAACCCATCGTCCTGGATAGTTTGAAACAACATTATTTCATCGACCGTGATGGGGAGATTTTCCGCTACGTCCTGAGCTTCCTGAGGACGTCAAAACTGCTTCTCCCAGATGACTTCAAGGTAAGTCCGCAGCCAGTGGCTCCCCTTGCATGGCCTGTGCCGTGGCTTTACACAGGGGACTCTGTGACTTAATAAATGGCCCCGTGGTCGTCATGACAACCATAAAAAGTTAAATGATGAAGCCAAGGGCTAAATCAGTTTTTCTAAACTAATTTTGTTTTCTCACATTTTTAGCTTATTTATCAGGGTGTAACAACAATTAAGTGGCAGCAACTACCCCAGTTTAATGTTTGTTGCATTTAAGGACTGCTACGTGCTAGAGTTACAGGAGTTAGAGGTTTGTAAATCTGTTCCTTGTTGGCAGTTTACAGAGGAAATACCATGATGATGCAGATAGATACCCGTTGCCCGATGAGCCTGTCCAGGTTCTCCTCATCCTGCCTGAGCCCCTCCAAGGAACCAGGAGGAAGAAGCTCAGACCTGAGCCACCGTGGGTCGTGCTAGCAGATATCCATCCATTGCTTTCCTTATTTCCTTCCTGCACCCACCCAGAGGGCAGGACCAATACCCCTGGGTCTCTCTTGTCCTTCACCCAACTCAGTTATCGAGTGCCAACGGCTGAACGTGAGCTGAAAATATGGTGACACATAAGGAAGCCACTGTCCCTGCTTGTGAGCTTCTAGTCTAGTGGGAAGATACACAATTGACTTGAATTTCATGGAGCAGAGAGCAGAGAGCATTGTGAGAGCAAACAGGAACCTGGCCCTGGATGTTTGGAGGCAGTGATGTTCAGCTGGGTGGTGGAGGAAGAACCAGGCAGCCAGATATGAGGGCCTTGATGAAGGGCAGGAAGTAAGCAATAGTCTTGATACATTCCAACAGCGGAGGGAAGGGGTCAAGCCTGGGAGAGGAAGAGCAGAAAGGGAGGCTGCTGTTTGATGCAGGGTCTTGCTTGGTGAGTGTCTTAGCGCTTGGCATTTTACCCTGCATATACTGGAAGGGTTGTGAATGGGGAAAGGGACAAACAGATTTACCACTTGGAAAGATCACTCTGGTTCTTGTTTGTGTAAGGTAGGATGCAGGGAGGGAGTGGGCTGGGAACAGGAGGCCAGTTAGGGATGAGGCCACTTCCCCACAGAGATTTGCTGGAGGCTTGGACCAGGGCAGAGGTAGAAGATAGAGAAGGTGGCGGCTTATGTTTAGGACAGACATTGACTTAGTGCTGATCCCCTCCTGCACTAAGCCAGTACAGGGGCTCTCTGGGGTGCCTCCCAGCTTGCAGCTTGAGTCCTGAGTCTATGAGTGGAAGCTCAGGCATTGAACAGATTGGGAGGCTGTATTGCCCTATTCCTTAGCGGAAGCGCCAGTGCAGGGTCAGCTAGAGACTTTCTGGGCTATGAGGAAAGATGAGGTTGTTTGGCCTACAGATGTCATGTTAAACTGGAGGGAGGATGGAGTCCTGAGGGGTCTGTGTAGAGGGGAGTTAAGGGTCCCTAACCTATGGCAGGCCCAAAGGAATGGTTAAGACTTGGGGCTTCCTTGGGGTAGTTCCAAAGACCAGGGAGGTGAAAGGGACTTAGGGCCTGTGGGGTGGGCCCCGCTCTTAGGCTCCCTTACCTTTCCCCCAGCGGCCTTAAGCTCACCAGCCACCTATGCATGCCCTGAACCCCAGTGGGTAGTGTGAGTCACGGGCCCAAACTGCTCCGGGCTGGTATGGTTGTCAGGGCCGGTGTCAGGGTCTGAGAAGCAGTTTGTGTAAATTCTCCTAGCCCAGGAATGAGGTGCCTGGTGGTGGACTTCCCCTTCCCAGGCACCCCTGTGTGTACCTGGCTAGGGCCACTTGTTAGGTTTTATCTTTTTTCTTTTTTTTAAAGAGGGACAGTGAGAGAGACAGAGAAAGAGAGAAACAACTTTATTTAGTTTTTCACATGGCCTTTGTTGCTCCAACACTTAGTTGTGTACGTGGTGCTGGGGTTTGAACCCGGGTCCTCGTGCTTGCCAGGCAAGCGCCGAAACCGCTGATCCACTGCTCCAGCCCCAGGTTTTATCTTATTTCTTTCTTCCCTTCTCTGAGCTGGGTGTTTATACCCATTTTATTGATGGGGAAACTGAGGCTCAGAGAAGGTTGGTAATGGTCTTCTGGCTATAGATATGAAGCTGAAAATCCAACCCGGGCAGGTCTTCCTGGAGATATGAGCTTTTGACCTTCTGGCTAGACCTTGGGGTTCCTCCAGAGAGGGTGAGGGCCAGGTGCCCTCCAGTCTAGCCTTGATGTCTTCTCTGGGTAGCATTCTAAGAACACAGCAGGTCCCCAGACATAGACATAGCCTCTTACTCCTCAAATGTGAGTATAACTTCCAGGTCTCTTCATGAGGTTTCTCTGCTCCAGCGGGGTAAAATCACTCAGGGCTTAAGGCCAGAGGGAAAGGTACTTAGATTCCCTAGGCCTTGTGCATCTGAGCTTCATTTGCCCTTCTGGACAGTAAGGACACCATCCCAGTCCACCCTGAGTCTATGGGAACTGAGAGGAGGCCCCTGGGTTTGGAAAGGCCCTAGCACCTCCCTCCAGAATGTCCATGTCTGACCCTATGTGCACATGTCTGCAGGACTTCAGCCTGCTGTACGAGGAGGCACGGTACTACCAGCTGCAGCCCATGGTGCGGGAGTTGGAGCGCTGGCAGCAGGAGCAGGAGCAACGTCGCCGCAGCCGGGCCTGCGACTGCCTGGTGGTGCGGGTCACGCCTGACCTGGGGGAGCGCATTGCACTCAGCGGAGAGAAGGCTCTCATCGAAGAGGTCTTTCCTGAGACTGGGGATGTCATGTGCAACTCGGTCAATGCCGGCTGGAACCAGGACCCCACGCATGTCATCCGCTTCCCGCTCAATGGCTACTGCCGGCTTAACTCCGTGCAGGTGAGGGCCCGGCTGCCCACCCTACCTCCCACTGCCTCCTGAAGCCCTGGGGCCTCAGAAGGACACCAAGGGAGGCACGGTCCCTGAAATGGCGAAGCCCTCTGTGCCATCTTACAGAAAAGGCAACAATGTGTCGATGCATAATTTATGTCCTGCTCATAATTAAATGATGGCGCCTGGGGGATGGACTTAAAAAAAAATTGATCTCTACCTTTTTTTTTCCCCCCAAAAGGATGTTCTATAAAAATGGCCCAGAGTATTTTCAACCAAGTGTGCTCCATTTGACACCCAGAGTCTGACTTTGGATTCAAATTAAACTCAAGCACCAGGAGAGGCAGGACAGAGACCTGGAGTCCCTTCCTCATCCTGCTAACTTGGGAGCCACACTGGCACCCAATGGCTCCCCAGACTGGCTTTTCCCAGATGGGGAGAAGGATTGAGAAGCCCAGCTGGATGGGGATCTGTTTTTCAACAGCTCTTTACAGATCCAAGGGCAGAATAGACTGTGGAGAAAAGGATTCCCCACTCCGGCCTCTGGCCAAGCATGTATTCTGCAGGCTGTGGATGAGACCTCGGTAGTTACGAGGCACACCCACCCTCACCAGGCACAAACCCAGAGGAGTGGAGGCCTGCAGAGACTCACACAGAGAGGACTCCCTTCTTGCTTTTCCCCCAGAGCTCCTTTGAGCTGATGAGCCCCCAGGCCTCAAACCATCCGGGACTCAGCTCCAGGAAGCAGGTGGCTGCCTGGAGGCTGGGGGAAGGGGCTGTCCATTATTGGGGCAGGAGGGGATGCCTGGGGCCATACGTGGAGGGGACAGAGGGGCAGATTACACCCTAGGGAAGAAAGAAGGACCCAAGGGATTTTTTTTTTTCTTGTTCAAAGCAAAGCTGTACACTTCAGAGAGCAGCTGTGAGTAGCCTGGGTGGAGTAGCCCACCTGGGTGGGATAACTCAAGGAGTCCCTGGGCCTGGCTCTGTCTTTCCCTCCTGTTGTGGAGTGCAGCAGATCATACAGCTGGGACCTTTGTCAGTGAGCAAGACCGAGATCTTAGCAGGAGAAGGTAGCTTGCTCTGGCTGATATCCGGCTGCCTGCCATGCCAGGCCAGGCAAGCTCTTGCAGCTGGGCACTGCTGACTCCTGTTTCTTCCCTGGCAGGTCCTGGAGAGGCTGTTCCAGAGGGGTTTCAGCGTGGCTGCATCCTGCGGGGGTGGTGTGGACTCTTCCCAGTTCAGCGAGTATGTGCTTTGCCGGGAGGAGCGGCGACCGCAGCCCACCCCCACTGCTGTCCGGATAAAGCAGGAGCCCCTGGACTAGGCCCTGCCCCAGTGATCATCTGAGGCCCCTCAGCCCTGGGGTCACCCCCAGGGACCTGGTAATAGTGCTGGGGAGTCCTGCCTGTGCGTGTTTAGCAGTAGGCATGAGACTGAGGGTGGGGCTGTAGGGCTTTCCCCAGGGAGTGCCAGGGCCCCAGGTGTCATGGCAACAGAATGTGGATGCCAGAGGCATGCCCACCGAAGGACTGTTGATGTGACAGATGCTGTGGCTGGAGATCCACTGCCCACTCTCCCAGCCCCTTGGCTTCCCAGCCCAGTGCAGTGTCCTCTGAGGCTCAGGGACCTGCCGAGGCAGGGTTAGCAGAGGCATCCCCAGCCATCCAGAGCAGCTGATTATCCTTCTCCACTCACGGCAGACTCTGACAGGTCTCCTTGCTTCAGAGATGGCTTATTTTTCTACAGTATTTAAAATGGAAGTAACTGTCACTGCACAAGTCAGAGAGGCCGACGAGGACAAAGCCTTCTCTATCTGGTGCTCAGTTCTCAGTTGGACATGCAGCAAACCCTCATGGTAGGTGAGCTGCAGGGCATCCAGGCCCAGGTGCCTGCGGAGCTGGGGCTCTGGGGACAGCTGCAGGAGGACAGTGCTATAGGAGCTGAAGCAGGGCCTCCAAAGGTCAAGACTGGTGGGAGGAGGGCTGTGGGGCGGGGTGGCTCTGTACACATCTTAGACCATCTTCTCAGCTGTACTTGGTGGGTCACCTGACCTACTAATGCCCAGGGACTTCCAATCCTATCTGCATGTACTCACCTGGGCCCCTAGAGAAATCTTCCACTATTCAGATCAGCCACAGGGCTGCACCTTACCTCAGGAATGGGCCTCACCACAAAGAGGCCCATCTGTCAGCAGCATCCTCCGGGTCCCCAGCTCAGGGAGCCACCCCCAGCTCCAGTATTCCCACACAATATGCACACTGAGTTTTAATTAAACTTGGTATACTAGCCTGCCTGTGAGACCTGGACACAGGTGTATCTAGTGCTCTTGACCCCAGGTTCCAATGAGGACTGGCCCTGAGAGGTCCTCAGAGACCTGCTGCCTCCCAGACAGGCCCAAAGATGGACACCCCTGGCCTTGTCCCACTTCCCCATGTGCCGGCTCTTCCAGAGTAGAAAAACTGCAGAGAACTGGTGGGTGGGGTGCCCAGCTGGCACTACCCTGTGTATAATGCCTGTAGACTTGTATATGACTCCTTTAATATTGTAAAGATGCTGATGTACAATTGTTGTGTGTTTGTGTAAACACATTATGTTCTAGTTCATGCTATAAATGATGCTATAAAGCAAAAGACTGAGGCTCCATCCTGTACAGAAGCAGCAGCCGGGCTCCCACATTTGATGGTTTGCAGGGAGTTTGGGGGTGGAATTCCTCCCTCAGGTCCTTCAGTTCAAATCCAGGAATAACCATCAGCGGCAGCAGGGGGAGGGGAAGGGCAGGGGCCTGCGCTGGGTGTTATTTATTGCATTCGGGTATTTCTCTATTGCTTCTGCCTGTCCCCTCTGGGCAACACAGATTCTGAATTCTGATTCACAGCCTGCAACCAGATGCAAACAGGGCAAGGCAGGCAGAAGGTTTCTGGGAGCTTTTGAACCTAGTCTTGAATGCTTGGGATTTTCTCTCTCACTGTCTTCTGATTGGAGGTGATGTTCTCTTTCGAAACCTGTACAACCTTATAAGAAGGTAGGCTGTGGCTTAGGCCAACCAGAGGGACAGAATCATGCACCCAACATGAGAAATACGGATTGCCTAAGCAGACTATCTGAATATCTAAGGGGAGGAGTCTGAATATGTCACATAGGCCCCCAATTTTAATGAAGAATTTTGTATTTTTCTTCAAAGCTCCTATGTTGTAACCCATGAGGACCTTTTTACATGCCTGCCAAGGGCCACCAGCCTTAACCTGCCTGGGAGCTCAGGAGCAGCCTCCTGTCTGAGGCCACCGAGCAGCCACCATCCCACTGTACAATCTAATTTGCTGGACAAACTTGCTAGGCTTCTCCTCTACTTAGCAACACGCCTACTGCTGGCACATCTGCATTTTGGCTCACATCTGAGGAGAAAGTGTTGTGTTTATTAGGAAGGAAGTCTTGTGAAAACAGCTCAATGCTATGTGTGTGTATGGATTTTTCTGGCATAATAGCATGGGTACTGATGAGTTGAGATTCTTTAACATTCTCAAACTTTTTGTGCTTTTAAGAAAAAAAA
>PVKS010038098.1:0-18167 GCA_004027875.1 Aplodontia rufa
GGTAGGTGGGCTCCCGTTCCTCAAGCATCTTCACTACCACTGTACCTAGCGAAGCCCTTCCACCGGCCCCAGGGACTCCTGTGAGGCAGCCTGGAGCCTCAGGATAATGTAAGGCCACACTCCTCCTCTCTGACAAACAGGAATGTGTGGTTTCTAGCCACCAAAAACAAAACCACAGTCTAGAGCAACATCTGTCCTTGTGATAACTCCTCTCTTCCCTCTGCGTATTTCCTTCCCTTCTCCCCTGCTCAAATTTCATGGAAACCAAAGTTTGGTTTTTAAGTATATAGTGTAAGACAAGGAAAATTCTGCACAAACTGAAAAAATACCAAAGTACAGTGGGCAGTCAGGCAAAGCGAGAATATTTAAACTGCAGGCTTCTTATAAAAGAACCATTGGAAAGATTATCCAACGTCAATGTCACAACTGAAACTACTCAGCGCACTAGATCAAGGCAACAAAGTTGACCAGAGAAATGTTTACCCTTATTTCTAGGCTGTGTAATTCTCAGTGAATGAAGAATTTCCAAAACTGAAATATAAGTTTTCACATACCTGATCTCTAAGAAGGAAAAATAAATACACTGGTAAAAATACTAATTCCATAGGAAACATATCTCAATCATCGCCTGTGAAAAATAAAAATTATAGCTGGACACATGCCTATAATCCCAGCAGCTAAGGAAGCTGAGGCAGGAGGATCACAAGTTCAAAGCCAGACTCAGCAACTTAGGGAAACCCTAAGAAACTCAGGGAGAGATGCTGTCTCAAAAAAAGAAAGAAAGAAATGAAAAAGCTGGGAATGTAACTCAGCGGTTAAACACCCCTTAGCTCAATCTCAATCCCTGGTACCCAATAAATAAATAATAAAAACAAAAATTATAAACTATGTTTAAAAATTGTCACGATATCAGCCCAACCCAACTATTGTTTGGAAATGTCCAGTGAATGTTCAAATGTCCTCTCAATCATGAAATCAACTGACTGTACTCTTCTGTTCTTTGCTCTACCCAACATTGTCATTATCAGACTGGTGTTTTTAAGTATATAATGCTGGTGCTTTTAAATACAGCTGCAAATTCATTGACATTCCTCCCTTTAAGAGTCAGGGTCTATGTCTCCTCACTGAATCTGAGTGGGTTTGTGGCTCCTGACTAATACAGTACAGGTCATATAAGCCAAGTAGCTCTGCCTAGTTCCTTTGGGCCTTTGGCCCTTTAGACACTCTCTCTTGGAACCCTGCCACCATTCTGAGAAAATCCCACATCAAATGGAGAAACCATACACAGGTGTTCTAGGGCAGAATTCCAGTGAAGCCCAGCCTTCAAATCGTGCCAGCCCAGGAGCCAGACATATGAGTGAGAGAACTTGATACTCATTTGAGTCACTCCCAGTCATTCAAGTTTTTCAAAAGAAGAGCCCAGATTTTGTGAACCACAAACAAGACATCTCCATCATGCCCTGTGGACTTACAGAGTCCATGAGTGTGCTAAAAAAGTAGTTCATCGGTGCCTTTAAGTTTCAGGTGGGGGCTGGAGTGGTGGCTTGGTGGTCACAGAGCTTGCCTGGCATGCGCGAGTTCTCGAGTTCAAACCCTAGCACTGCGTACACAACGAAGTGTCCAAGAAATGAAAGTCACACGAAAAGTTAAATAAAAATTGCCTCTCTCTCTCTGTCTCCCCCCACCTCTTTCTTTAGGAAAAAAAAAGTTTGGGGTGGTTTCTAAATAGCTAGGACATATACTTAGCATTTAACTACACCATTCTTATTTCATTTTCTCTAATCTTTGCTGACCTTCTTCCCTCCCTCAAATACTTCCTCTTCTTCACTCAGTCAACTTTTCAGAATTTTCAGTTCACGAGCCAGTTTGTCCACAGGAATAGTTTCAGGCATTCATTCTGACATTTATTGCATTCCCATGACGTATGAGGAGCCATGCATAAGGCATTCAGGTGACTACAGGCATGAGCAAAACATGATCTTTGCTCTGAAGAGGCTCTGACTTAAAAGCTGAGCAACACTACACTCTGGAAAGGGCTATAAAAGTGTCATGCGTGAGGTTCCTTGGAATCATTGCCAGCCCTAACAACCATCAGTCTGTAATCACTAAAAAGGAAACAATGGCCATTTTTTCAGAGTATTACAGGCAACGTCTATGAGGAAACAACCCAGGAACGGAATTCTAACAGATGGCTAGAAATATGCCAACATGTGAATCAATGTAGATGTTAATGTTCATATCTTGACAACCACATCCTCATGTATTGTAGACAGAGATTCCTTCTTAAAACTTATTTAATTTTAATCTGAATCATAAACTGGAAATAAAAGTTTAAAAAGCATGTGTTTACTCTTTCCTTTTCAAAAATTTTGCAGTGAGTTTTGAGTATCAATTCTGATAAAGTATTTAAACTCCACCTGCTTTAATTCTGAGTATTTTATTAATGTAGGAATGAAACTGAAGAGAAAAGCAATAGTCTTAGGTACAGAAAAATGTCTCTAAATTATACATATTAGTCACTTTTCAGGCTAGAGGCATTCCAAGCATATGGCTGAAATTAAAATAAATTTTAACTAGAGTAATTTTCCTATCTGAATTCAATTCTAGGATCAAAATTACATTCCCATGGGGAGAAAAATTATTCAGTACACACAATACAAACTTTTAGAAAGAAACAAGAAAATGATGTTGGGACCCAGGCCGTTCTGGGTACTGAAGAACTTAGGAATAGTTTCACAGAACTTCTGCAATTTTTCAAAAGTTTGAACAGAAATATTGTATCTTAGGCAATCTTCCATTTCCCATCACCCCACTTACTTTCACTAAGTTCCCCAAAGCAAATAAATTTTTGTCACTCATAAATATCCCTTGACATATAAAACTCCTCAAGCTAGAAACTCCTCCCTTTAGAATATTATCTGAGCTAAACCTCCATATCATATTTTACCAAGATAGTCTGAAAATGCCATGATTCAAGAAATCATTTTCTACAAATAAGTCAATGCCCAATATTTTCCAGTGTGTGTGAAATTCTGAAAATCAAATTTACTTAAGTAAGCAATAGTGATATTTAGAAAGCCACAACAGAATAAATTAGGTAATATGTGTATGTACACAGATCACACATATACATAAATCTCCATTTGGTTCCACACCAATTTTTCAAAAGCATATTGCTTTTCCTGAGTAAGTGGTCTTACACAAATCAAGCAAAAGAAAATTTTGCTGCCCAGAACCCTGTCTGGAACACATTAGGTATTTGGTGAATATTCACTGATGATATAATGATTTTACTTTATTTAAGCCTTACTGAACTTACTGAAGCCAAAGCTCAAAGGCAAAGGAAGCATCTACTTCAGACCCACCACCACTTTTTGTTTCTCTCACTGTCACCAAACAGACTTGAAAGAAACTTCCTATTTAAAAAAAGCATCCATCTGTGGGCTGAAGTGGTGGCTTAGTGGTTAAAGCACTTGCCTGGCATGTGCAAGGATGTGAGTTCAAACCTTAGCACCACGAACTCAACCTTAGCACCAGGAACTCAACAAAGTGTCAGAGCAACAGAAGCCACATGAAAAACTAAACAAAATTGATTCCTCTCTCTCTCTCTCACCGTCCCTCGCTCTCTTTTAAAAAAAAAAAAACTATCTGTATTTTAATTCAGCATCTTGGCATCATAAATTAACCAACAACCAACAGGATCCTTTTCTTGTAAGACGCTCCTGAGGATGGATTCTGTTCTATACAGGCAATGTTCTTTCCCCTGGGGGCTGGAGGCTCAGTTTCCCCATCCACATGAGAGGCCCAGGCCAGAGACTCGATGTGTCACTGATGAATGTTCCAACCAAGCTCTCTCGTTCTCATCTCTTTCGTGTAACGGTCTGTCCACCTTTATTCTGAATTTCCTATGAAAATATATACACGGAGGTCTCTGTGACATCATTTTTAAGATTCATGGATCTTTAATGTCATTAGCCCTATAATTCAATTATTTAATTATTCAGTGTACCTTAACATGCTAGAAACCCATTTGCTCCCCATATGACTACCATCTTAAACACAGAAAAATCAACTATCTAGAACTTTACCATGCACCTTTTGACATATTAAAAGACCAATTCTTTCTTTGAGTTGGGGTCCTGCTGTGTTGCCCAGAGTGGCCCAGAACTCCTGGGCACAAGTGATCCTCCTACCTCAGCTTCCCGAGTAGCTGACACCACAGGCACACACGACCTCACCCAGTTTCTAAAAGACCAAAACTTTAATTTGCCTTTTAACAGAGCCATAGGAGACATATACAATGGTTTTATTTTAAAGGAGAAAGAAAGAAACAATTTTTATTTAGGTTTTTCATTTGGCTTTTGTTGCTCTGATACTTCATTGTGTAGGTGGTGCTGGGGTTTGAACTCATGTCCCTGTGCTTGCGAGGCAAGCACCAAAACCACTGAGCCACTGCTCCAGCCCATACAATGGTTTTTAAACATTACCTTAAAGATTTGTTTTCTTAAGCCTTCCTCTGTCTTCTTATCCCACCAAATATTAACAATGAACTTCTGGCCAAGCAGCATAATTGAGTGGAAAGAACTGGAGCTGCTGAGATGATTAATGGGTTCTGAATCTCAGTTTTGTCCTTTTTTTTTGAAGGAGGGACAGAATCAATTTTATTCAGTTTTTATATGATTTTAATTGCTCTGACACTTCATTGTGTACATGATACTGGGGTTCAAACCCAGGTCCTCACTCAGGCCAAGCAAGCACCGTAACCACTGAGCCAGTACTTGGCTTTGTCCTTTATTAATTACATAAGTTTATGGAAGTTATCTAACTGCTTAGGGACTATTTCTTTTCTTTTCTTTTTTTTTTTCTTTTTTAAAGAAGGAGAGACAGTGAGAGAGAGACAGATCAATTTTTATTTAGTTTTTCATGTGGCTTTCATTGCTCCAACACTTTGTTGCATGTGTGGTGCTGGGGTTTGAACCCATGTACTTGCACATGCCAGGCAACCACTATAACCACTGAGCCATCACTCCAGCCACAGCGACTATTTTTTTATCTGTAAAATGACAATAGCTTTAACCTTACAGGATTATTATGGGAGAAAATAAGAAAATGTACATTAAGTTTCTTACACATAAGCAAACTCTTGGGAAGCAGTTGATAGGTCAGCTATTGCCATATCTTTATTCTGAATTGATTCACATTTACACACTCAGTGACTATAACTGAGCATCTGCTAAGTGCCAGATACGTTCTCAGGCTCTGAAACTGAAAATAAAACTTAAAACACAGCTATGAAGCAATCCAGACCCCAGTAAAGGGGACAGACATAACAGAAACTAACAATTTCACTAGCATGTAATTAATGCCAGACGGGAGATGGATAGAAGTTCAACCCATCCTGGAAGTGGAAAGCAGAAAGAGTATCAGCAAAGATGAGGCCTGGGCTAGGCTAAGTAAATTATGAAGCAAGAATGATGGTGGGAAAAGGATGCATCCAAGGCCAAGAGCTCAGCATTGCAAAACACAAGGTGAGTATTAATAAGCACAAGCAGTAGAAATAGCTTGTATTAATTTAAATATAGCCCATTTCAAAACTCCTTCCTCTCCCTTGTCCGCAACCTAGATACACACACACACACACACACACACAATTTCCAAAGGAGAGAATACTGTTTCCACCACTATTTAAAAGAAAGCAAAACCCAAACTGATTCCCTTCCAGCCATGTTTATTTGTTCACTCACATTCTATTTAAAATCCACTTAACATCAGGCACCGTTACAGGGACACTACAGTGAATGTGAGAAACACAGGCCTAAGCTTCATGGAGCTCATGCCCCTGTGGGACTTTGATCTGATGCCTGGGAGAGTTTTCCCCTGCGACAACCTCCTCGGCCACCACGGTAGGACAGAGAGGGGCTGCATCCAGACACTGGATTAGAGAGTAGGAGGCCTGGGCACTCTGAGATTGGAAATCACCAGATCCTAACTTCTCAGCTGAGAAAATACTAAAGCCCCAAAAAGCTGAGTTGGCAAACAACTCCCTCCCTTTGTTCATTAATACTGTTACCAATATCTTAATTTTTAAAAATAAGAAACAGTCATCATAACTACTTTTGATAACTTTACATTAAAATTACAAGATTTTCCCCCAGTGGCACACATATAATTACATAGCTGTTTAACTTTCAGAGCTATATTCCATCCAGTATTTCTTTTTATTGAATAAGTCAAAGCATGCGAAACACTCAGAATAGTTAACATGCACTCATGTGCCATATGTTTGCTATCAGCACTACTGTTTTAATTTTCATAGTTATACTATAAATTGCTAAGAAACTATAATGTACAGGAGTAGATGGCCCCTTGACAGCTGCCATTTTATAAATGAATAAATAAAGCCAAAGACAAAGTAACCAAAATAATAATAACTATTATTATGCAATATCAAAAATATAGAAATGAGGGGCTAGAGTGGTGGCTCAGCAGTTACATTGCTTGCCAGGCATGAGCAAGAACACAGGTTCGTACCCCGGTACCATGTGCTCAACAAAGCCACATGAAAAACTAAATAAAATTGATTCTCTCTTTCTCTATCTCTCACTGTCTCTAAGAAAAAAAAAAAAAATATATATATATATAAAATTGAGAATCTAGAAATAATCCCATACATTTGTCATCAGATGAATTTTGATAAATGCCAAGACCATTCAATGGGAAAAAGACAATCTTTTCGACAAATGATGCAGAAACAAATGGATACAAATGAATTTGAGGACCTACCTCACACAAAGACTTAAAGAACTAAAATTATAAAATTCTTAGGAGAAAATGTATGTGTGAATTTTTATGTCCTTAGATTAACCAAGAGTTTCTTAAATATGACACAGAACATAACAAAAGAAAAATAGATAAAGCAAACTTATTCAACTTAAAAAATTTTGTGTGCCAAAGGACATTATAAAAAAAAAAAAAATTAAGACAATCCAGAGAGTAGGAGAACATACTTGCAGATGATATATGTAGTAAGAGACTAATACAGAATACAAAAAGAACACTTACAACTGAACCAAAAAAAGACAAATAACCTACTTTTATAATAGGCAGGGGGAGCTAGGTGCAGTGGCAGCTACTTGGGCAGCTGCAACAGGAAGATCACTTAGGCCCAAGAGTTCAAGAACAGCCTGGAAACATAGCAAGACCCCATCTCAAGAAAAAGAAAAGAATTAAAATAGGCAAAGGGCTTGCACAGCCATTTCCCCAAAGAATATGCCTGAATGGCAAAAAAAAACACGTGAAAAGTGTTCAGCCATTATTAGTCATAGGGAAATGCAAATCAAAACCACAAGATACCACTTCACACACACTAGAATGGCGACTAAAATTTAAAAAATTGAAACATAACAAGTATTTGCAAGAATGGGGAGAAAACAGAACCTTCATACATCGCTTGTGGGAATTAAAGTGGTAGAGCCATCACGAAAAATAGTTTGTCAGTTCCTCAAAAGTTAAACATAGAGTTACCCTATGATTTGGCATTTCCACTCCTAGGTATACACCTAAGAGAACTAAAAACATATTACTCAAACAAAAACCTGCATATGAATGCTCATAACACACTACCCATAACAGAGTAGAAACTACCCCAATGTCTCTCAAATGATGAACAGACGAGCAAAATGCCATGGAATATTATCACACATAAAAAGAAATTAAATCCAAAATACGTTACAACATGGATGAATCTTAAAAATATATGTTACGTACAAGAAGCCAAACAGAGGTTGTATTGATTGCATTTATCTGAAATACCCAGAACAGGTGAATCTACAGAAACAGAAGTAGACACTATTTAGGTGAGACGAGGGGAGATAATGGAAGATGGGGTTTTCTTTTGAGAGGTAAAGGAAATCCTTTGGAATTAGATATATAATACTACAAATATACTAAAAAAAATACTGAACAGTGCTCTTTTGAAATATTTAAATGGTGGATTTTATGTTAATTAAATTTATCCTCAATAAAAGAAATTTAAGAAAAATATTCATATGTAATATACAAATAATAATATACTGGCTGAGGACATAGCTCAGTGATAGAGCATTTGCCTAACATGATCCTGGGCCTGACTTTGATCTCCCAGCACCACCAAAAAATAAATAAATACACACACACACACATACACACACACACACACACACACTGATGAGAGTTATAAGTAAAAGGAAATGTCAGAAATTAAAACAGTTGGAAGAAAATAGTGGAACCCAAGTTTACCTGGAGGTTGGTTCCCACATCAGCACATATGGCAGAAACTGAATATAGTCAAAATCAGCCTCAACTGTTTCTCAGGATACACAGGTCACAATGGAGACTGATACTCCGTCTCTGAATAAATCCACCACAGCGTTAGCAGAAAGGTTCAGAAGCCACTGGAAAATCTATCAAATTAGTTTTAGATAAGACCAAACACAAACCACAACTAGTGCCATAGAACAATAAGATATTCGTTCTTATGACTCCATAGGTTGGTTGGGCAGTCCTGGCCTGGATGCCTAGTATGACCTCCTTACACTTCCGATCCTGGTAGGCCTTCAGCCAGGGTACATGTAGCCCCTTCCACAGGAAAACTTGGACTTGCTCACATAACTCTCAGTGTTCCAAGAGCAGCAAGAGCAATGAAGCCCACACACATACAACACATTCACACCTCTGAAAGTCTTAACACCCACTTCTGCCTCACTGGCCAAACCAAGTCACATTACTAAGCCCAGAGCAGCAAGGAGGCTACTAGTCACGGGGAGTAGATACCAAGATGGGAATCATGGAGGCTTTTTGCAATTTAGCCCAGAGAAAAACAGATTTTTGATTTTTTTAGTTTAGCATAGAAAGTAGTTGGCTTGGGCTTAGGGACCAGTTTATGTGAAATGGTATTTTTCTTTTACCACTATAATCAAATTGAACATTCAAATGCTCCAGGGAAACCTTTATCAACTATGACTGAGGGGGCAACAGGTTCAGGAAATGCACACACCCCTGTGGCATTACTCATCCAGGGGAATGCTGAACAGAAGCAAGCACACTCGTTGTGCTTCTCTTTGCTGATCCACAAAACTAAATTCCCTTAACTCAAATTCATATGTGCTATAATTCCACTATACACTGATGGCCAGAACTCTGAGACATTTACTGCAATTGTGACATCTGGAGCTTCCCAATATCCAGGGGAAAAAGGGTAAACATAACTGATTTTTCATGATATCAACGTACCTAAAGAAAAACTTTCCCTGTCACAGAATTTCAAGAGGAAATTAGTTTGGGATCATAACAGGATAAAAATTAGTTGGGTTCATAAAGAATAAAGAAACCTATTATACAATATCTTCAATAGGGGCTTGGTCAGAAATGACAAAAACATTTCTCACCAGGCCACTTGTGATATTAACATTCAATAATGGTAATGGTAAAAGGCATATATCCATGTGGGCTGAGTGAGACAGGTTACTTTCTGGTTAACTCAGAAATAGCAATAAAGTATAGAAATGGGTAAATGTGTACTATATCTTTGGTCTATAGCTGTTAAATATTATCTCACGTTCACTTTTGGCAAGAGTTGAATTTCATTCAACTTTTACTCTCCACTATGTGACAGGAATGTAAATCTTCTGTTAATAATAATTTAATGCAGTGTATTTAAACAGCATATCTGTGAAATTTTCAAAAGGCTAATGTGTACCTTCAATGATAGGTCAGGTACCTTATAGTGTAGTCAATTAAATGACCCAAAGTAACAAAATCAGCACCAGGCTTCAAGCTGGAGGTATTCACATGTGCAGATCCCAATGTCTTCTCATGTAAGCTTCTTGACTTTATGTTCTGTCTGCTAACACAGCTCAGGTAATTAATGCAACACTTATAAGACCCCAGGAGTTGTTCTTCTCAGTAGTATTTCTGCCAAATCAAGAAGCTCTGAGGAGTGTGGTTTTCTGTTCATTGTACAAATTGTATAATTTGTATAATTAGATAGTACTATTTTTAATTAGTGAAATAACAAAGTAGATTCAAGCCACAGAACAAAAATGTTCCAGGGCTTTTTTAATACACTGTCAGACAGGGTACTTCATCTCTTCACACAACCACTCTCACCCACCACACAGATAGCATGTGCCCCAGGAGGGGTGATAAAAACAAATGCTTAAGTAATGCGAAATGTACACTCGTCCTAAACCAAAATACATTTCAAATTACCATTTACTTCACACATGCGCTTTACATTATACTTTAAAATTGAAGTAACACTGACTTAAAAGGCATAAAAGGTAAAATTTCTGTCACTTCGATGAAATTCCAGAATGCACATCTTGCCTGGGATCTACTAAATAACACCCTAAAGTCTTCTTGTCTGTGCATGAAAGGTAATATCTGCATTTCTGGGTGCAACTGCTTCTTTACATTAAACCATAAAAGAAAAATAAAGTCATACTGATAGAAGAATCTGGACAAGGAAGGAGCACATATATTCATTCCCTTCTTAGCTCTGGCTGAGATCTACCCAACTGAAAATCTAAGAAACTGGGGGCTGCAGCGGTAGCTCAGGGGTTCGGAGCTTGATTGGCATGAGTGAGGATGCGGGTTTGAACCCCAGCATCAAAAGCCACGTGAAAAACTAAACAAAATTCATTCTCTCTTTCTCTCTCACTGTCCCTCTCTCTTTAAAAAAAAAAAATCTAAGAAACTGAATTTGCCAACTTCAATAATCATCCTAACAAACACTGAGCTGACAGAGATATCACCATTCCAAAGAGGTCTATCCTCTATAATATAGCCTGAATGAATCATTTACACAGACTGCCCAGTGTGACAAAAGAACTCATTCAGAATCCTACTCTGGTTGATGGCTGGAACGGTTCCAATAGTGGATATATGTTTTCATTCCAAAATTTAAAATAAAATATAGAAAGTAAATGTCCCTGGAGAAGGTAACTAATGTACGGACTAAAGCGTATTTTAAGTTCTCGATCCTACCTTCCCTGACCATCTCAAGCATCCCCCTCTTCTCAGTGTACCCACCCAGTCTGCCGGATCATCTCCCTTAGCAAAGTCACCTCACTTACACTCCCAACCACAAACCATTCACTCAACCCACACACTCTCCTCCAAGTACCATGTTAGTTCTGCGTCCCTTTATAACAAAAATGCTTGAAGAACAAGATGATCTTTGCTCTCTCTGCTTCTCACACCACGTGCCTTCCTCAAAGCCCTCCATTTGGGGCTCCTCCATCTCTATTGATTCACCAAGACTATCTTTGTCAAAGTCACCAAGGACTACCACGTTGCCAAACCCAGTGGTCTCATCATTTCTTCTCTTACTTGACCTTCCAGGGGCATTCAACACATTCCCTCCTTGAAGTGCTTGGTTCTCTCTCAGTTCTCTGTGACACAAAAATTTCGTGGATTTCTCAGATCTTAGCGGCTACACCGCCTCTGTCTCCTCTGCTGGTTTTTCACTTCTGAATCCCAGGGCTAAGCATTCTCTTCTTGGGTGACTTCATCTGGATCCATGGCTTGAAACATTATCTGCATCTGAAATCTACATGTTCACCCCAAGAACCTCAGACTCCTGTGCCTAACCACAAACCTGACTTCTCTTTTTCAATATTGAACAGGTATCTCAAACATAATCTTGCTAAAGCAAAGCTCCAGATTTCCCCCTAAAACTTGCTCTTTTCTCAGTCTCTGCCATCTGAGTAAATGGCCTCGCCATCTCCCTAGCTGCTCATCCAAAAATCTAGGAGCTATCAAAGACTCATTCCTGTCTCACACCTCAGAACAAATTCATCAGCATGTCCATCACTGTACCTCCAAAATATTTTCCAACCATTCAAGACTCTCCTTCCATCCTTTCACATTAGTCTATTGGATTGATTGCACTAATGGCCTTGATTTTTTTATATCTCCTTATATCTTTTAGCTCTCTTTTTTTTTCCTTCTTTTTTAAAGAGAGAGACAGTGACAGAGAAAGAGAGAATCCATTTTATTTAGTTTTTTTTCCTTTTCATTTGGCTTTCATTGCTCCGACACTTCATTGTGTACGTGGTGCTGGGGTTTGTACCCGCATCCTTGCACATGCCAGACAAGCTCCATAACTGCAAAGCCACCACGCCAGCCCCTCCCTATATCTTTTCACACCTCTCTGAACCCTTGCCCTTTCCCTCACCCTCCCACTCTGACTGTGGGCATAGTTGTATAACTTGCTTTGATTAGTAAGACAGAAACAGCTAGAATTTTAGAATGTGTTTGCTTGTTTCTACTTCCTCTCTTGCTTCTTTGCAATCACCATGAAAGTATGACTGGGCCATGCTAGCCTACCTACTAGAGGGATGTATGTACATATGGAAAAGATTTGACCCAGCCATCTCAGCTGAGGCCATGGTAGGCCATCTAGACAAGTTCACCACTATCCAGCCCCCAAACAGATCAGAGAACCCAGGAAATGTGGCATAGATCTTTACCTGACACACAGCTGATTTCAGGCACATAAACTAATCCAGTCAATATCAACCAAGCCTGGTCCAGATCAGCAATACTACCCAGTCATTCTGTCAACTTGTGAGCAAAAATAAACCATTATTGTTGCATGCTGTTGAGTTTATGGGGATGTTTGTTACACAGCATTACTGTGGCAAAAACCTATATAATCACCATCATCCCTCATCAAAACTACTGTAATATACTCCTAAGGGACCTTACTACTTTTTTATCTCCTTAAAATAATTTTTTCAGCAAGGTGTGGTGGCTCACACCTATAATCTCAGCAGCTTGGGAGGCTGATGCAAGAGATTCTCAAGTTCAAAGCCAGCCTCAGCAACTTAGCAAGGCCCTAAGCAACTTAGTGAGACACTCCCTCAAAAATTGAAAATATAAAAGGGGGGAATGGGGATGTGACTCAGTGGTTAAGTGACTCTGGGTTCACAAAAGAAAGGAAGAAAGGAAAGAAAGGGGAGGAGAGGAAAGGGGGAAAAAGAGGAAAAAATTTCTCTATTCACTAGTCAATACAACCTCTAAAAGACATAAATCGTGCCCATGTCATCAGCCCTGCTTAAACCCTTCAATACACTTAGACTAAAACCCAAACACCTTAGCCTGGCATATCACCTACTTCTCCAACTGTCTACAGTACCACTCTCTCCCAAGCCCACCAAAATTCAACCACACCCACCTTCTTCTATTCTTTAAACACAGGAAACATGCTGGGGTCTTTGAGCATGACAGTCCCCTCTACCTAGAAGAACGCTCTTCTTTCTCTCAATTCTGTTTCCTCTCCCTTCCTATCCCCTTTCCCTTTATCCATCCCCACCCTCCCCACACCTTTCTCCACCTAGCTCCTTCTTTAATTCAAATTTCAACCTAATGTCACTTTCACAAAAAGGTCTTCCCTTGACCCCCATTCTAAAGGACGCAACCGGTCACTCTCACTCTGGTCTCCTGATTTAATTCTTTTTATTATACTTATCACTGAAAAATATTTTTATGTGTACTCCCCCACTAGTTGTAAGATCCATGAGAACAGGAACCTAGTCTATGTATTCACTGCTGGATCCTCAGCGCCTATAAAATCCCTTCACACAGTAGGCACTCATTAGAGATCTGATGAATAGTACATAACTTATTTATTAAATGAATAAATCAGATCCTTTCTGACATCAAGATTTTAAGAAAGCAGGAGGAGACAGACATGCTGAAATGGAAAGGAGAAAAGACAAACTGATTCTGAAAGAGAAATCTTGAAGTCGAGGAATCACTTCACCTGATACGGAAAAAGGCAAGAGTTTGGACTCTGAAAACAAACAGAATGGAAGCTTGGCTCTGCTCCCTACTGGCTGTGTAAACATGGGCATGTTACTCACCTCTGTGCGCTTGCTTCCTCATTTACGAGCAAGGTGATAATTACAACTTCATAGTACTGTCAAAATTAAATAAAGAAATCCATATAAAGGACTTAGCCAGGTATATGGATCATATAATTGCTCAATATTAGTGCTGACAATGATGGTGGTGATGGTTCATAAGCCACCTTCGTATTGGTGATTAAACTGGCATAGTCCAGAGTTTCTCACTCAACCTATTGCGTCTACTTAAGTTTTCTTCAGTTTGCAGGCACTTGAAATTATCTGTCTCATCAAGAATGGAATGAGCATAGAACCTCCAACCAGAAGATCTGGGTTCTGGCTCTGGTTCTGCAATTATCTGGGTAACCATGGGTGAGTCACCAACTTCCCAGACCCGTAAGTTTTCTCGTCATTTGCTCGGCTCATGGCCAAGACAGGAGATGCAGGAAATATTCTGCAAAGAGGTGGTAGCATCGAAGCAAGATAGAGACATGAAGGCAGACAATCAATCCACGCCATTCCATTCCAGAGCACAAAAAAGGAATGTCTGAATCTCTTAAAACTTTCCAAATCATGCTACTCAGAACACTAGGACCTGTTGAATGATTAGACATGCTATTCCAGACCATACTGTCATAAGGGCAGGGGACACTGTCTGCCTTTGTTCCATACTATAGGACCAGTGGCTAGTACAGCCCCCAAAACACACTAACATGTGTTTACTTCATGCGTGTTGAATGAATGGACAAAATATATTTGGGAAAAGCCTGTTGACCAATGTCAAACTGGTTTCTTCAGTGCACTTCTCAGAGCCTTTAATATGTGAACAAGCTCTGTGAATCATATAGTATGTGGTGTTTCCCAACTTCATTTGATCACAGAACTCACTCTATTTCCCTTGAACCTTATTAACATCTCCCAGAGCTGTAGCATTCTATAAAACACAGTTTGGGAAACATCATAAGCTTCCATAAGTCATTTTTACTATCATGAAATACATGAGTTATCTTCCTCTTCATTCACAAGGTAATTAAAAGACCAAGTAATTTGATTCATATCTAGTATGCAGCTGTTGTCTCCCAGCCTGCTGGAACCCCTAAAGTCACATCACCGGGCTGGACCACATTCTCTCCTAAGCAGCAGGAGTCCTACCTCATTTCTCTGTCCTACTCCCTGCTCCCTCATAACCAGTCTGTCCTGCCAAACCCTCCACCTCTTCTGCCACTATCTCCACTCTACAACCCTAGTCTTACTAGGAAGTTTCTTAAACTTCTGACATTATTCCTCCTCCCTTTTACCACCACTTCAACAAGGTTTTAATCTTAAACTATCATCCCACCCCTCCCCCTTTTACAATAAAGGCTGTTCTTTGTCTTGCATTCTCCCACCTGACTCATTCCTGAGTAAGTAAATCTCAGCATGTCCAATCCAAGCTGAGCGGCTTCTTCCTTTCCTACCGCTCGGTCACCAGCCTGTGACACCACTGGCAGATGAAGGACCTTTTAGGAGGTGGGCCCTAACAGAAGGAAGTTAGACCACAGGGCGTGTGCCCATGAAGGGGACATTGGGAAGGTGGTCCCTTCCTCTGTCTCCATTCCTTCCTCTGCCTCCATTTCCCAGCTGCCATGAGGTGAACAGTGTTCCTCCACCATGCTATCTGGCCAACCATGATGTACTGCATGGCCACAGGACCAAAGCAGTTGAGCCACGTGATCATGGACTAAAACCTCTGAAACCATGAGCCAATAAATCTTTCCTCTTTATAAGTTGTTTATCTTGTGTATTTAGTTGCAGTGATGGAAATCTGACTAACACAGCCCTGAACACAGGTAATCTCTTTGATGAAGTCTCCCTTGCCTTCTGCTCCCACCACAACTAAATATTCCCATTAACTACCCCCAAGGCTCCTGCTCAGCTACTGCAAATATATTGTTAGTTGTATATATGAATGCATAAAGAGCAAAGTTGGGAGAAAAGGCTAGGAAGCTCGTGAATAGGTCCGGAAGAATGACCAAGAAGCTGAAGGAAAAGGGGAAGAGGAGGGTATTCATAAGAATGTCTTGAACGCTAAATGAAAAAGGTGTTTAGCATGAGGGTTGAAAAGTGGGGCCCTGAAAGTAGTGAAGGGAAACCAGGAGTAGGCTACCGCAGAGAGAGCTGTAGGGAAGGGAGTGTTTTCGTGTGTGAGGAGGCTGTGTGTGGGAGAGTTGATTCACTGTGGAACAATGCTCTCAGAGGGTCACAGGAAAGACTTAGGAAGGAAGCCAGCAGAAGGATGGGAGTTCAGAGTCACAGTGGAGTTGAGCGTGCATAGGAATACAGCTGATCAGAAAGGCTGGAAGTCAAGGAAACTGGGCATAAGAGTCAAGGCCTTGGCCTAAGCTGGCTGAAAGCCCAGATGGTGTCAGAGGCCAGATGAGTTCACTCAAGAGTCTTTGATCAGCATTCAAGAAGTAGGTCAATGAGCAACTTTTCTAATGTCTGCAAAGAACAGATTTCTCTAATGCTCCACTCATGGCACAACCCATATCCCACCCAGATCCACGTGTGTGGGCTACATCATGGCGTGAGAGAGTAGTGGAGGGGCTGGGTGTGGAATCTCCTTTCACTGGGGCAGGGCTTGAAGAACTAAAAGGGAAAGAACAAGCTTCCCATGGTTCAGGGTCTGCAGGGGTCAAAGGCCTCCGAGCACAATTCAGGCACCAAGTAGACACCAAGGCCCTAGTAGTGGGTCAACTCTCACTCAAAGGTAGACACTGAATGGCAATGGGGATGCTAAAGCAAAAATATTCATTTTTTGAAAGGAAAGACTTTTTTAAAATGCGAATAACAAGACTTTAGCAAACAACAATGAAAGAACATAGCCACTCACATAACAGAGATGTCCTGGGATGCTTCAAGTACAGGTGAACCCTAAGCTTCAAATGATGCTGTCCGTGCTCTCAGGACCTCTCGTGCCACTTCTCACTGCATGAATGCCTCACTGTCTCCTACTGCAAACAGCTTCCTCCAGGGAACAGGGCTCCAAATTATAGCACTACAGTAACAAAAAGAAAGGAAGGAAGGACAAAAAGAAGAAAGATCTCAGAGGAAAAGGATTCCTCCTCTCCTAAAAGGAAGCAGACAAGGAGCCTGATTGAGCCACACGGGATCATATACTCTCCCAGAGTCAATCAATTGGTCAGGTGAAGGACTGCTCAGATTGGCCAAAGCTGAGTCACATGACCAGCTCTGGAATCAGCGTCAATCCCACCCAAACCACAGGAACTAAGGAAAGAAGTTCCCCAAAGAAAGAAAAGTCTGAACAAACAAATCTAAGTCCACTACAGTATGGGCTCTTTTCCATAAGGCCCAAAGGCAGAAGCCCCAGGCTGGAACTTAAAGCACAGAAGCGCTTTGAAGTCAGACAGGACTGGCTTGGACACTTACTAGCTGTATGACCTCATGTAAATTACTTAATTTCTCAGTGCCTCAGTTTCCTCATTGTAAAATGGGAATAATAATAGTACCTACATCCTAGAGATGTTTGGGAGGGTTAAATGAAATAATGCACATAAACTCCTAAGCGCAAAGCTTGACACAAAGCGATCAATAAACAATAGTGCTATTACTAGTAATAATAACAATGATGACTATTAGTATCATTAGAACAGGGGCACCCCACGAAGGATGAGCAGTGACTCAGTGAGAGAGCCATGTCAGCATCTGAATAAATTGGCCAGGGTCAAGAACAATTAAGGGCAACTCAGGACACAAGAGAGGCCCAGGAATCCAAGCTAGATTACAATTCAAATTATAAATGTGTTGAGCACCCATTTTGCACTAGGCACTGGGAATAGAGTATGAGTAAAACACATATGGATGGGCTGGAGCAGTGGCTCGGTGGTTACAGCGCTTGCCTGGCATGCACAAGTACACAGGTTCAAACCCCAGCATCACGTACACAACTAAGTGTCAGAGCAGTGAAAGCCATGTGAAAAACTCAATAAAAATTGATTCTCTTTTCTCTCTCTCTCTCTCACTGTCCTTCT
Source organism: Aplodontia rufa (assembly GCA_004027875.1). Classification (NCBI taxonomy): domain Eukaryota; kingdom Metazoa; phylum Chordata; class Mammalia; order Rodentia; family Aplodontiidae; genus Aplodontia; species Aplodontia rufa. Next base: position 17,921 of record PVKS010038098.1, read on the forward strand.
CTCTTTAAAAAAAAAGAAAGAAAAAAACACATATGGATGGCTCCAAAAGGAAACTACGCTGCAGGGTAACTATGGCACCATGCACTATTGTGAGGGATGGAGACTGACCTTCAACTACAGGCAGAGGACGCTGGGATTGTGCTAAGCATAAAAGAGAACAACGTAAGGAGCCTAGCTGATGGACCACAGGAAGAAACAGAGGAGCCACAAGTGCTCACCTACCTGCCTCGTCAAAATATGCCTTTGC
>PVKS010038099.1:0-18179 GCA_004027875.1 Aplodontia rufa
TTTGAAGTTTTGTTAGATTAGCCATCTGCCCTACTGCTTCCCCATAAATTCTAGCATCAACAGATGAGAGAAACCATTCAGCCCTTGAGTCTCTGAGATTGGGAGACTTCACGAAGCATAATTCCGTCCATCTCCATCCATTTGATTTCAAAAGCCATAATATCGTCCTCTCTAATGGCCAAGTAGCATTTCTTTGTATATATGCACCAAAGCTTTTGTATCCACCCGTCAAGTGAGGGGCATCTGGGTTGGTTCCATAATCTAGCTACAGTAAACTGAGCTGCTATAAACATTGATGACGCCACATCGCTATAATATGCTGATTCTAAGTCTTTTGTGAAAATTCCCAGGAGTGGGATAGCTGGGTCGTAAGGTGGTTCCATCCTTAATTTTTTGAGGATTCTCCATACAGCTTTCCATAAGCCTAGCAATTTCTAAACCCTGAGTGGTTGCAAACCTCTATTTTTGAAGGTTCAGATTCAGAAATTCCGTAACTGTATGAATTTTTTGAATCTTATCTCCTCTTGTCCATATTAACTTAGTGATAAATCCTCTGGAGTTTGACCGCTCGTTTAACAAAATTGGGGCAGCAAGAGGAAAAGGAACATTGCTTCAGAATAGCAAATCACACTGCTGGAGACCCGGGTGGGTAAAGATGTCCCTGGCATACCCAGCTATAGAGAACACCACAGCTAGAACTTCCTTGCCTGCTACCAGAGCTCTCAGCGGAGCTCCCCACCTACATGGCTTCTGCATCTGAGCCTTGCTCTGAGTTTCAGAAGCCTGGACCGCTTGCTTTTCCATAGCATGCGTGTATCTATCTACTGAGTTCAATGGGTGGGTGGTTATCCCTCCACTACCAGAGAATAAAGTCAGAGTAACTGCAAATTCCATCATCTAAGTTCTAGATCCCAACCCCTCTTCACCTGCTGTAGGTATCTCCTATCCTTGTCAACTCAGAATTCCTCTGGGTCATCACCAAAACTCTTCTCACCTCATTTTCCTTCTAGAAAAAAGTATTTTCCTGTCTTCTCAGCAATGTCATGCATGCCTCCCGTTGAGCTGAAATCAGATTAAATCCATTACCCCAGACAATTAGGATAGTTACATGTTTCAACAGAAGTGCAGATGTATTATAAAGTACCTAATTCTAAATAACTGGCATACAAATTTTTAGTGTCCAGCCACTTATATGTTGGATACCACAAATAAACAAGAGTGCTTTTTTTTTTTAAGAAAGAGGGATAGTGAGAGAGAAAGAAAGATAAACAATTTCTTTATTTAGTTTTTTCATGTGGCCCTCCCTGCTCCAAGACTTCATTGTGTACATGGTGCTGGGGTTTTAAACCACATATTTGCGCGTGCTGAGCTGAGCCACTGCTCCAGCCCCCAAGAGTGCTTTTTTGTTAAAATAATATGCCTCTAACATGAATGGAGATTTTGACACTAAGCTTTTGCTTGTATAAGGTAAATATCTGATGTGTACCAAATACCACAATGAAAAAATAAAAATAGTCTAAAAAAATGTTTAAAGTTAACCAAAAAGCTGCCCCAAAAATGGAAATATTATAATAATACCAAGGCAGAAAGAAGCCAGTGGAATACGCTGAGTTCCTTCTGTCAGACAAAAAGTCTTATTTAAAAAAAAAAAATCAATGTACATATTGTAATGTATTTTTATGAAAAATCTACACAAATAATACTGAACATACTGCAAACACTTTAACTTGTTCAACAATTCTTAAGATCTGGATGAAAGGTGTCCCCTAAAAGCTCAATATCTAAGACAACACACAAAGACTGAGATAAAATGATTGGGTTATAAGAGCCTTAACCCAATCAGTGAGTTAATCCCCTTACAGGATTAACTGGCAGCTGAAGGCAGGTAGGGTGTGGCTGCAGAAGGTGGGTAGGGGGCACAACTTTTGGGTATATGTTTTGCATCTGGTGTGGAGTGTCTCTCTGCTCCTTGGAGCCATGCCCTGAGCCACTTTCCTCTACCACACTCTTCACCATGATGTTCAGCCTCACCTCAAGCCCTGAGGAATGGAACCAGCCTTCTATGGAGTAAGACCCCTGAAACCATGAGCCCTAAAATAACATTTTCCTCCTGAAATTGTTCACATTGGGTTTTTTATTCACAGCAATGAAAAAGCTGACTGAAACAGAAATTGGTAAATGAAGTATTTATAGAGTGACACCTCCATTTGTCCCTCCTAAGGATTGTTAGTAATACCAGCTCTCTTTCCCAAGCAAACACCTACCCCACTGAAGACCTCCCAGCCATGGGATTCTGAGCCCAGGAGCTGTTTCCCTGAAAGGCAGTCTGTGCAGTGGTAAGGTCACAGCCCTGGAGCCAGAGCATGACTCGTCTCCAGCCAGCAGCTAGGTGGTTTGGGCAATTTCTTTAATGTCTTTTATGAGCATAATCACTGAACCTAGCTCATAAGACTGAGGAGTGAGTAAGGTAATGTGTATATACAATGTCTAGTACACTCCAGGACGTAAGCATGCAATAAGTGGCATCTGTTATTAGTAGCTAAATTTTCCTTCCTCCACCAACTACTGGTACTAATTTACCAGTTTACTGCCACTGCTCTCCACCGAGGCCACAGTCAAGGCATTCCCACTAAGGCCTTCTTTGTCCAACAAAACTAAAACAGTCTTACCCTTATTATAAATAACATCTCCTAAAACTTTTTGGGGGGGAGGAGCAGTACTAGAGATTGAACCCAAGGGGACTTCAGCACTGAGCTATATCCCCAGCCCCCCCCCCTTTTTTTGAGACAGATCTCACTAAGTTGCTTAAAGCTTTGCTAAATTGCTAAGGCTATTCAAACTTGTTATCTTCCTGTTTCAGCCTCCCAAGTCACTGGGATTACAGGTGTGTACTACCTGGCTCTCCTAATACCTTTTTATGTTACAAGAATATCATTTCAACCTCATATATCAACCAATATCTACACATAACTCTATTAATATACCATTTTATCAGATGGGAAAATGGGGGCACAAGGAAACAATGTGCCCAAGGTCATGGGGAAATTAACAGATTTATAAATCATGGTGTTGGAACCATAGAGAGCATCTACCCCAATCTTTTCATCATTTCACTGACTGTATAATTAAAACTGGTGAATTTTATAATATATAAATTTTACTTCAATAAAGCTGTCAAAAAAAATTTCAAATAAACAACAGAATTGCCCATTTTGTAAATCAGGAAAATCTGGATGAAATGATGTGCATTTTAAGTACTTAAAAAAATAAAAACTAAAAATATGTAAGCAATATGCTCCAGAAAATCTGCAAAACGAATTTCATATGCTTAGCAATTTATCCCCCTGACTTCCACTATAATTAGAACATATTGCTATGTAAGAACTTCAGCTGCAAAGACAAATTTCTTTCAACACTGTACATTCTAGATGATCTTAAGGTTATGTTTTTTAAAAAGAGTCCTTTATCGTTTAGTGACATTTGCTTTAATGGGTCTCCTAATTTGTTTGTGCTGCTACAACAAAATACCTCAGGCTGGGTAATCTATAAGTAACAGAAATTTATTTCTCACAGTTCTGGTGGCTGGAGAGTACAAGAGCAAGGCACCTGCCGATACAGTGTTTGGTAAAGACGGGTTTCTCATAGATGGTGTGGTCAGAAGGGGTGAGGGGCTCAAAGGAAGAATGGTGCACCCTCATATTGCAGAAGACAAGAGCAAGAGAGCGTTCCCTCAGCTTCAGACCTTTAATATCCCACTGATGAGGATAGAACCCTCAAAACTCAATCACCCACCTCCCAAACCCACATTTCCTCATTCCACCGCAATGGGGATAAAAATCTCCACATATGAATTCTGGTGAAAACTTAGACCATAGCACTGGGATTTGGGAAAGGAAGGTACACTTGGAATAAGGCTCACTATTTGTCAATTATTTTTCAAAGTGGTTGATGGATAAGAAGTATTTCCTTTTATCATTACCTGTGATTTTGTATGTTTGAAAACTTAAAGACTGACTCTTTAAACATACCAATACTGTATAAGAGGTATAGCTATAATTCTTCTAGAAATCAAAATATAGGAAATAAGACTACACATACTCAAAATATTCTCATATTCATATTCACCATCATATTCTAAAGGCCTTTGTAGAGAAAAATCTGAGTATTTGGACCCCCATTAACACTGCTGGCCAATTCCATAAATGCAGTAGCCGTAAGATAAACAGAAACAAACAGACAGGCACAAAATCCTGGCTGCTGCCAATTCTACTGGCCTTGGAGATTCAATCCCTGCCACTTTGAGCCTTTGTCACTTTGTGACTACAGTCATTTTCTCTGCAGTCTTCCTATCAGTATCACCATTATACATTATACATTTTTTGTTAAATGATTAAATTACCAAGAAAAGCAAAAATATATGTCTATAATATACATTCACTAGTGATTGGTCTGAAACACAGGCAGATCTCTTAGGTGATCAATAAATGTCATAAATATCATTTTTATTGCTTGATCCAGAAAAGAAACAGATTACAAAGATTTTGTGCATGACACACCTTAACACTTAAAGAGTCTTTTTCAAACTCAATAACAATCTATTTTAACTATATAGTTCAGAAAGCCAAATAACTTATTTCTGAAATCCAAAATAGGTGTTGGCTCAGTCATTTGAGTGTATCTATTTGTTTGCCTAGGACAATGCCTGGCAAATGATGAAAGCACAATAAATATCTATTGAATAAACTCCCTTCTTATGAATCTGCAGCTTTCTCATGTAATGCCACTTAGCAGAATAATGAGGAAGCAAAAGAAAAAGTAAGGAAAAAACAAGCTTACATAATTTTAAACTTGTCAAACCACTATGAACAGGGCATGTATTTACTTTGAACAGAATATTAAATTACATATTTCAGGGACATTGAGAAAAAACCTTGGGTCCTGGCCACTGGGATCAGGAATGAAGAAAGTCCCTTTATAAAGCATTCTTTATGTGGACCCAACTCCAGTTTTAGGCTTTTGGAAATGGCTTATTTGACTTCACTAATCGTGCGGCCAAAGTGAGTTTTCTTCAACACTTGGAAAACATCATATTTAAAATTCACCTTTTTCCATTTTTTTAAATTATATATTAACTAATTTAAAAAACTACCATCTTTCCCCACCTCACTTTCTCACTTCAATACCTACAAAAACTTTCCAAATAATTGCTGTTCCTTTTTTTCTTGCAATATTTAAATGGCTGCTGACTCTGCCACCCACTTCTCACCTGGCAGAGTGTCTGATCTGTTTGTTGTCTACAAAAGAACTATAGAGGAACTTTTGAGATTTTTCTGGATGGTCAAAAATAAAAGTTTTTCTATCAAATATTTTTAATAATTGAGGCAAAAATACTCATTTTCACCACCAAAAACTACTGTACTCTAGAAAAGAGACTATGACAACAGCTATTAGAACAATATTTTTGAGAACATATAACATACAAAATCAAAATTTTTAAAATGATACACTATAGTGATGGTTTACAAAAAGTGGACTTAAGATTAAAAGAGCGTTCTGAAAGGAGTCACTGCTTCTAATTCAAATGAGGCACTAGATCAGTACTTCTGTTTGTGGTAACTTCTAAGGTGCCCCTAACATTACATTCTGTTCCCTGGAAGGAGCAGAGGCAGCCTGATATTGTGATTATGAATGGAGCAAGGCTGACCTGAGGCAAACCAGAACTCTGCCTCTAATTTGCAAGTTACTTTACCTCTTACCCCAATTTAAGAACCCTAACAGGACCCAGCTGCCACTCAGAGTAAGGTAATTCTTCTAGTAGAATGCTTCTATCAAAATCCCCCTTTTAGGGGCTGGAGCAGTGGCTCAGCAGTTGGAGGGCTTGCCTGGCATGCACAAGGAACTGGGTTCAAACCCCAGCACCACATACTCAACCAAGTGTCAGAGAAACAAAAACCAGATGAATAAATAAAATTGATTCTCTTTCTTAAAAAAAAAAAAAATCCCCCTTTTAGCTTAAGCTCCTCACATTGCTTTCACTGCTTAAAAAATCAAGGATCAGAAATAAGATCATCACCCTTGCTGAAGCCCCTCCCCTTAGCATGCCTCTCCTCACAGGAATCTACCTTGGCATACATCAAACACTGAGGCAGCAACCTACCCAGTCCCTAGAGCCTCACAATGCAGAAGTACAGCATCACCTCACTTGCCACAGAGCCTCCGGGATTCAAGAGGTATCAGGCACAACATGTGGGGGTGGGGTGTACCTAGGGAAGTGCCTCAACACTATTTCTGAGCTAAATATCATACTTAACTCATTTACGCTTTTTATACATCAGCAGGGCCATGTGTCATGCTTTCTTTTTAACAAGGATATCCTTGTGAGTGGGTCCGGATAATTTCCACTTGAGGGTTTGTGAATACAATGGCAAAAAAGAAAGATGTTGTAATGATTCTGCCTGAAGATATAGTGGTGTGGTGGAAATACAGCCTGTCCGTCCTGAAAGAGAAGACTGTAGCCCCAGGGCTCATTCTATATCAGAATAGTACAGAGCCTTCATCTCAAATGCTAACCCAGCCAAAAGGTAGTATGCACTGGAAGCATTATGGCCCAAGATGCCCATTCCGTTCTCAGTACAGGCGGATGTGTCATTGAAATGAAGTTCACAATTCATGGATTGAGATTTTTGTGGCCATATCAATCCAAATCCCCCAAGGTAGCTTTCAAAACCAAAAAGATGAACAAGAACAAATAAAACCACACAAATCCCATATCTTCAATACAATTATAAGATGTACTGCTAACTTTATCTAAAGTAGAAAATATAAACCCTATTCTAGTGAAGATTATTTCTGAATCTCTTCCCTTAACACACTACAGAGAGCAGGTGGACCTAGGGAAAGAAAAACTGCACAGAAGAAAGGAGAGGAGAGCAGAAAGCCTAAAATAGACCTAAACTCATTCACAAAAAGAGAGAGCCACCCCAAATGAAAACATCCTGAAGAAGTGGACCGACAGATGAGAGAAAACTACAAAGGGATTTCAAGTGCACAGAGGACTGCAGTTGCAATCTTGGAAGGGCAATGCTTCCTAGGGGTACACATGTGAATTTCACTTGTCACTCTGACTGTGTCACAGGATGCCTGGATACGTCATTCAACATTATTTCTGGTATGTCCAAGAAAGTGTTTTCAGAAGAAATTAACAATGAACTGGCAGACTAGGTAAAGTAGACTGCCCGTTCGCTCAGTGGATGAACCACACCCAATCTGTTGAGAGCGTAGCTAGAACCAAAGAGGGGAGGAAGGCTGAATTCTCTCTGCTGCACAGGCTTGAGCTGAGACACTGGTCTCCACCTGCCCTTGACTGGAACATATGCCACTGGGGCTCCTGCTTCTCAAACCTCTTGACTCAGAATGGAACTTATCAAATAGGTTTTCATGAGTCTCCAACTTGCAGGTGGGACCCAAGAGAGAGAGCAGCCACCCTAATCATATAAGCCAATTTCTTACTACAATTCTCATTCTAGAGCTGCAGATGTAGCTCAGTGACAGAGCACTTGCCCAACACACGCAAGACCCTGGGGTCAATCCCCAGTATTTCAAAAACAAACAAAACAAAACAAAACAAAAAGACTACAAATTTCATTCTACATACAGACATACAAATAGGTAAGTAGGTACACAACTCTCCATTCTTTTGAGTCTACTCTTCTGGAGAACCAGGACTAATACAGAGGCAAAAGAAGGGGGTTCCCCCCGAAAGAATGGGAAGCTAAAGTCCCTGAAGAAGAAAAATAAAACACCAGCATGGAACAATTGAGTACAATCCAGGAAAACTTTGCAGAAACAAACACCTGAGCCTACATTTAAAAGAAGGCAGTAAGGGAAGTTAACCTGCTACAATTAACTCTGAGACACATCCTAGTAAAACTATTTGACTAAAAATAAAGGGAGGAAATCTAAGGCTGGAGATGTGGCTCACTTGCCTAGCAGGCGCAAGGCCCCGAGTTCAATCCCCAGCAACACAAAAAAATAATAATAATGGGAATTCTCCCAGGAATTCCAAGTAAAAGAATCAAATAACATGCAAGGGCAAGAAAATTTGGACTGACGTCAAATTACTCAAAACCAACAAGCAAGGCCACACGGTAAACAAGGACCAGCCAGTCTGTACTGTAAGTATTAAAACTATAGAAAAACTATTTTAAATATCTAAGAATTCAAGGAAAAGTGTCCCATGAGCTCCTCTTAAGAAATCCAGCAGTCCTGGAGCCCCTTTGAAATTGAAAGCAACTTCCTGATAGCTGCTTTCCTGCATCCCCTACTTCTTCATGCTGAGAATAAAAACTTCCTGGAGCTGAGGAAGGAGGCCAAGAAGTTAAGAGTGACACATTCTCTGGCTAAGCACAGCCTACCCAGATCAACACAACACCTGGCTTTCCTTTCCATAAATCGTAACCCCTTCTGTCGGACCCGCACAGAAACAATCGAGCTGCTGCGCCCCAGTCTGAGCAAACTGCATGAAATCCATTCTTTTTCTTTTTACATTGTTTGTTTATTTCTTATGGAGGCAGGTGGCCTGGTTCAGCTAGAGGATCCAGGCACGCTCTCTGGCCCGACTGACAATACCAATCCCACTAAAAACTGGGCTACACCAAACAGACAGAAACCTCAACAAATTGATGGTAAAGATTTAAAATGGTTAATCATTACCTTGATGGAAAGGATTTAATATACGTACTGTAAATCTAAGAGCAAAAAGAAGTTACAGTTAAGGGTTTAAGACAAAACGTATAATACAACTAAGTAGGAAAACAGAAAAAAATAGAATAAACTCATTATTATAATAGCAATAGATAATAATCAAGACACCATCAAAAACTAACAAAACATAATATAATGTTAAGTAAGAAAACAGGAAGCCAAGGGCATTCCAAAAAGGCATAAACACAAGCAGCTTCTATAACAAAAACAATCACAGCAAAGCCTAAATAATGAAATGTCAAAAATGAAAGGGCAAAGAAAGCACAGCACAGTACTAAGAAATAAAGAAAAATATAACAATATACAAAGTATTTAAAATGTATAATAATGTCTCAGAGGTTTATTAAAAGAAAATAATTTTTCATTTGGCTTTTTAAAAACAGGACCTAACTAGTGTGAGGGCAGGGAGACCCAAGTAAAAGCTGGATGCAAGAGATAACAAAGACATATAACAGTAAATAGAGGGGCTGCATGCAGCAGTGGCATGAGTTCAAACCCCGGCACCACATATATAAGGATGTCCAGGGCAACAAAAGCCACATGAAAAACTAAATAAAACTGATTCTGTCTTTCTCTCTCTCTCACTCACTCACTGTCTCTCTCTCTCAAAAACAAAACAAAACAAACAAAAAACAGCAAATAGAAACAATCAGAAAGAGTAGTGATTCTGACACTAAAGATGAATTCAAGTAAAGAAAGCATTAAATACGAGAAACAGCTTAATGTTAAAAGCCACGCTGCACAAGGAAGGTGTAACAGTTGTGTACACCTATGCATAAAACAACATCGTAACTACCTTTTAAAAAAACAGACATCATAAAAGATGGAAAAAGACACAGGAACAAATTTTAACAACATATGAGACTAATTCACACACATGACCTTAACTGAGAATGCAGAAAACTTACATAACATAAATAATGTAGATCTTATGGATATGTATTAAAACTTTAGACCCTGATAATAAAAACCATGCTCCTCCTCAAGTTGACATAAATATTCAAAGTGATTACATACAAGGTTATAAAAAAAAAGCAAGTGTTATTTCATCAGGTAGAAATGATATAAACACTGATCACAATTCTAGAAAAACTAAATATTACTAACAAAAGTCAAGTATAAAAGAACATTTTACTTCAAAAATTTTAATCTACCATTAAACTCAAATAAAACAGAAGACTAAAAACTCAAAATTAGGGGCTGTACAGTAGCTCAGAAGTTGGAGAACTTGCATGGCATGTGTGAGGACCCAGATTCAAACCCCAGCACCACATATACAACTAAGTGTCAGAGAAACAACACCCAGATGGAAAATTAAATAGAATTAATTCTCTCTTTCTCTCGCTCACTCTCTCTTTAAAAAATTAAAAACACAAAATTATACCTATTTGACAAAAATGATATGAAAATTGTACATTCAATAAATAAAAGAAAATCTGTAGTCTTTAATATTTATCAATAGTAAAAATAAATCCCTAATTCAAAATGAACAAAGAAAACCAAAAGGATGAAAATAAGATAAAAGAAAATAGTGAAGCAAAGAATTTAATAAATCATTATATTTAACCAGGTGCAGTGGCATATACCTGTAATCCCAGTGCCTTGGAGGGCTGAGGCAATTGGATCCCAAGTTGGAAGACAGCTTTGGCAACTTAGTGAGACCTTAGGCAACTTAGTGAGACTCTGTCTCAAAATAAAAAAATAAAAAGCACTGGGGATGTAGCTCAGTGGTAAAGTGTCCCAGGATCAATCTCAAGTACCAAATAAATAAATCATTATATTCAAATTATAAATCAAAATTACTGCATTTTTTGAGAAAGTGGACCAGATGGATCAAGAAAAGACAAAAGGAGAAAACATAAATACCAAAATGAGAAGTGACAAGAGGGAAGATGAATTTTCAACAGTATAAAAATACATATTACATAAGACTGTTCATCACAACATCATTTGTAACTGGAGAACACAACTGAAACTAACTTAAATGTGAACAGAAGGGAGAGTGGTGGAGGAAAGCAGAAGTAAATCCACACAGTGGAGTATCACACAGCTCTAAAAGTAAACGATAACCTCTTCCTATCACGAGGAAACACTGGATATCCAGGAAATACTGGAGGGCTGGAGCAGTCGCCCAGTGGTAGAGCGCTTGCCTGGCAATGCATGAGGACCCAATCTCTAGTACCACATACTCAACTATGTGGAGGAAAAAATTTTAAAAAATCACTTTTTCACATAATCACTCTCTTTCTCTCAAAAGAAAAAAAAAGTCTATGTAGTATGCTACTTTTTGTGCTGTAAAGAAGAGTAAATATGATTTACAATTCACCTGTTCATTTTCTGCAAAGAGAAACAAAGGTATTAGATAAACGAGAAACTAATCAGACTAACTGCCTGAGAGCCGGGAAGAATGGGGAGAGAAGATAGGTGGGATGGAAAACTAGAAGACACAGGAAGGATGACTGACATTGCTGTGTTTAGATTTCAGAACAGCTCTGACTTTCAGAACCATATCAATGTTTCACTCAAAAAGAAATAAAAATGCCAACAAGGATGGGGGAAGGGATTTCTAAACTAGAAATCAAACACAAATATCTCCAATCCCACTTCACCTGACTGACAGAACTTCCCAATAGGGCAGGGGAGGACTAAACCCAGTCATTTTTAGCAGTTTTTTGACTGAGAAGTGCTCAGATAAACCCATGCCTCACAGCTAGGCAAGCACTCTAACACTAAGCTACCTTCAGCCCCAAGCACAGCATTTTTACTACATATTATCAGACTGGAAATGAGAACTGTAAATAAACACTAAATTTTAATAAATGGGTTTGTTTTCACAATGTTAAGCAATTCCGTATTGCCTTCAGTGTATTCTGGATTGAGCAAGTGAGTGAGTAGAGTGAATACCAAGAACCTGGCATCTGGCTCCCTAGGGAGCTTCAAGTATGGAAAAGGGGGAGAGAAGCTAGAAGGAACCCCATAATGATGGTTGGAATAGGAAAAGTTAATACTTATTCACAGCTTTTAACACAGAGATAGAAATGGGCACTGGGGGTCATGGGAGTCCTAGCTCTTTCCATGGGAAGCACCCTGATGGTTAATTTTGTGTGCCTAACTGGCTAGGCCACTGAACGTCCAGATGCTCAAGCATTATCTCGGTCTCTGCAAGGGTATTTTTTGGGTGATACTAACATTTTAACTTGCAGAGTAAAGCACAATGCCCTCTACTCTGTAAGAGGGCCTCATCCAATCAGCTGAAGTCCAGAACAGAACAAAGACTACCTCCAGAGAGAGAGATTTCTCCAGCCCACTGTCTTCACACTGCAACTTCAGCTCTTCCTGCCTGATGGCTTTCAAACTAGGGCATCAATTACTCCTGGGTGTCCAGCCTCCCGCCAACCAACACCACAGAATGGGTTTGCCAGCCTCCCATTCAAATGGTGGAATATTTAAAAAATCACATATTTCCTACCGGTTCTGTTTCTCCGGAGAACCCTGATTAATATAAGAGCCTAAAACCAATTCTGTCTCAATAGCAATTAGCACAAGTGCCTGGATCTTAATTTGTAAATACCACTCCAAAAAAGCAAATTTGGATTCCTTGAAAAAATGACAGATTTCAAGGCTGGGTAAGTTTAAATGACTCTGGAACACTTGCGGACAGAATATAAGGAAGTACTCAGATTTACAGATACCTGTCAACAGAACACAGAAAAATTAAGAATGGGGACTCCTGAGACTGGAGCAGTGGCTCAGCAATTATGGCGCTTGCCTGGCATGCGTGAGTATGCGGGTTCAAACCCCAGCACTATGTACACAATGAAGTTTCTGAGCAACAAAAGCCACATGAAAACTAAATAAAACTTGATTCTTTCTCTCCCTCTTTAAAAAAAAAAAAAGGAATGGTGACTGTTACGTTAAAGCTGGTGAGCACAAATTTTATGAGACACAGGTTAATTAAGATAGTCCTATCCTTTGGAAGGAAAGGAACAGTAATATTACAGTGGGAAACATGGCAGATTCAGCCATACCAAGTAAGTGCTAGCTAGGAGCACACCTCATGGTAACGGAAAAAAATCACAGCATGGCCTCATGATGCGACACACTGAGGACACGTCACTGCCGGAGAACGCCAGCCAAAGATGCGTATCTGAGCCTAATCATGAGGAAACATCACACACCCAAATGGTGGAATGCTTCTAAAAACAACTGGCCTGTATTCTTCAAAAATGTCCTACTCTGAAAGCAAAAAGGAAGGTTGGGGAAGTGACCTAGAATAAAAGAGAATGAGAGCCCTGACAACTAAAAGTAACACATGATCCTGAACCAGGAAAACAACAGTTTCTCTCTTTTACTAAAAATGAGATTAGGTAATTTAGCAAAATTTAAACACTGCCTTTATAATATTATATTAATGTTTATTTTCTGTTTTTGACAATTATACTGTGGATATATAAGAAAAGGTCCCAGGCTAGGGGGACCTTGTTTCAGGGGTAGAGAGCTCGCCTAGCATACATAAAGCTCTAGAATCGATCCCAGCACTGAAGAAAGAAAGAGAGAGAGAGACAGAGAGAGAGAGAAGAGGAAGAAAGGGAAGGAGGAAGAAAGGGAGGGAGGGACAGAGGAAAAAAGGAAGGAAATAAGGAAGGGAGGGAGGGAGGAAGGGAGGAAAAAAAGGGGGAAAAAACATCCTTACTTTTTGTGAAATACACATTGGAGTATTTATGGGTACCAGGACATAATGTCTACAAATTAAATGTGGTAAAAAGTTAACATTAAGAAAATGGAAAGGGAAGACTATATGGGAATTCTTTGAATTACTTTTATAACTCTTCTGTAAATCTAAAATTATTTCAAGATAAAAATAATTTAAGTAAAATTACAGTAGTATCTGATAACAAGCTTTTCCATGTTATTCCTCAACACACCTACACACCCACAGACAGGTATCATAAAAACCTAAGAGAAAACTCCACATTATTCTTTTTCCATACCTTCTCCATTAAAATGGCCATAAAACGGGCTGACCCTGCCCTCTTCTCTTTATCAGCCTACCACCTCAATTACTGAACAACTTCTGAAAGCTTCTGCCTGCCTCCAGACTCTCCCTTTTCAGTTCACCCTTCACATTACTTGCAAAACTAACCACCTAGAAGTCTTGAACGGACAGAATGCCCACAGCCAGCTCTTACAGTACAAATGGCTCCTGCCTCTCTCTGTCCACCTGTGCGCTCATCACAAGAAGCCAAGTCAGCCCTCCAAATCTGCAATGCTGTCTCAGTATGCCCTGGACTGCACTGCTGACTCTGCTGAAATATTCCTTTCTACAATCCCTGTCTGAGAAATCACAACCTTAAACCTTACCTTAGCTTGTCTTCTCTGAAGCCTTCCCTGACACAACTTCAGTGTGAGGATGAGAAACCAGTCTATCTCCTTTCCTCTCTAATGCGAGTTCCTTGGCAGATAGCATCATATTATAGCTGCTTGTCAAAGAGCTTAGAATGCAACAGGTCCTCAAACAGCGAGCTCCTAGTATGAACAACTGCACGTACACATACACATACAGGCACCATACAAGATAAACTACATGGCAAAGACAATAAGGGAGCCTCAAGCATTATGCTGAAAATTAATCCTAATTTATAAACACTTTCACAGAGAAGATGACACAGGCTTTTGTTTATTATTTAATGTAAGTTAGAACAAGTCCTAGGTTTCGGTTTTTTGGTGCTCATCTTTAGAAAATAGATAATCTGATGCAGTTTAATTTTTATTTTCTCTAGTTTTATGATTGGGATCACACTGTTGTCCACATTTGTTCATAGGCCTTTAACTGAAGCCAAAATTAATTTTATAAATAAAATAGTAAAACAACCAAAAGTTGTTTTTACTTTTTATTTATGTTACAAGAATCATCTTTTTGGTCAAACGCTTAAAAAGGTAGCAATTTCTGATTTAAACCCAATTCTAGGAATCATCTAATCAGTGCTAATCTTAGTTTCTTATTCTAAAACTAATCTGATTATACAACCTATCAGAAAGATGCTTAAAGGAAAACATTATAAATGTTACATTTGTCTTTCTTCCCATTATAGGACAACACAGGGGAAAATGAAACTACTTTCATCCTTAAGTTAATGGCAGAACAATCCATGTGAAAGCTTCTGTGAAAAAGATACAACACCCACAAATGTGAAAGTCATAACTGTAGAACTCAGCCCTGCCGATGACGTCCCTCATACCGCACTTTCCTGGTTTTCCTGATGACCTTCTGATGATCACTTTGTCATGGACTTTTTTGAGGAATGTCATGATTTAATCCCTGCTCATCTGAGTATTCCTAAATGTTTTTATCCTAGCCTACATTTCCAACTATAAAATTTATCATCTATCTAAAGTACATGCTCTGGGGGTTCTCAAAATGGCATTCATCCCACTGTCACTGACTCCCAGAAGCTCCTGATTTTCACCTCACCCTACAGGACTACACCCGATTCCCATGGTAGGACAAAGAACCCAGTGTGGAGGAATATTATCCCCCGCTAACTCTTTAACTCCAAAGGAATAACGCAGTCCACTAACGAATATAAAGGAGATCTTCAGGGAGTCCACAGCACTGGGCCCCCGCACCCAGGGGGAGGGGAGCTACTCCAGAGGGCGGAAACGGAGCAAGGGAGCGAGTTTTCTAACCACACACCCTAACCCAGCTGGCTGCGAACTCCCTGATCTGACATCTCTTAATTTAACTAATCTTGCAGAAAACGCTGGGAATTAATTGCTCACATTAGCAAACTTGCAGCTGTTTGTGCAGCAGTGCACCACTGTGACGTTTACCTAAGGGCGGGTGGCCCAGCAGCCTTATGGGGCCTCAGTCCCCACGATCAGAAACAGAAGTTACCGACCCCCCCCACCAACTGGCCATCTGCCCTGGGGGCTGTAGGGAACTGCCATTTACCTCTCCAGCTCACAAATCTCTCTGTTGGCGACCTTCTGCCCTTTGGACCACCCCCCTTCCCACCTAAATAGGAGGAGCCAGTGAACAGAACTTGTTCCAGCAGGGAGCATCCCTCTATAGGGGATCCTCTGCTTCAGCCTCTGCTTGAAGTCTGTCTCAGGAACTTTTGAATATATGGGGCAGCTCAGGGTTCACCTTAGCATTTGAGCTCCTTGCATAGCCAAGGCTGCATAGGCCTGGCCCTCTCTAGTAGGGCGCCTCCTAGTGCTTGCAATGGAGACTCACACAAGCGCTGGAATGATTGGGTCCATCTTCTGAGGGTTTCAGTCAACCCCACAAAGCAGCTCTTGGGACTCCGGAAGATCACAAGACGCGCAGAGTGGGTCACCAGTGATCCTGAGGAAGCGAGTCTCAGGCTAGCCACTCTCCTTGGATCAGTCAGAGACCCACAGGTCTCCAATAGGATCAACTCGATTGTCTACAACTTCTGAGCCCCAGGTCCATAAAATATTTAGAGTGTGGATTGGCAGAAAGCAACCATCTCAGGATTACATCCCAGGGAGAGCTGAATACCCCTCTGCAACAGAAAATTTTGAGGAGATCCTCTAACAAAAACCAGGCCACCGGACTCAAACAATCTGCTTCTCCCGAAACAAGCTCAACTCTGAAGAATCCCCAGCTTGATGTCAGATTTGAACGCACCACCTTATGATACAAACCTTCTGACCTGAGGGCCAGAAAATCTCAGAACTGTACCAACTAGTTTTGTGTTTTTTGTTTTTTTTTTTATTTCTTCTTTTTTTTTCTTTTATTATTATTTTTTGTAATTTTTTTTAAACAGGAATCGGGCTGGAATATAATATTTTAAAATTTTTAACATTACTGTGGGTTTTTGGGTTTTTTTTTCTTCTTCTTCTTCTTTTTCCTCTGCTCCTTTCTTACCTTACGATTAATACTGAATTTTGGTGTCAGTGGATGTAAACACTTATCTGTGTGTACGTATTGGTGATTGGCTCTTATTTCTTTAGGTCTTATTGAACCCTACTGCTAACCTCGTCCTCCACTGTATTCTGGTAATCCCTAAATATAGGCATCTTTCTCTCATTCTCATCCCAAGTCTTCACCCTACCCGCACCTCAGTTCTATGTTTTCCTTAGTCCTAATAGAATAACCTACTCCCCACTAATCCCTAGTTCCCCTATACTCTATAACAGGTGTGATTTTATACCTCCCCAATTCACTTCCTTGACTTCCTAGTCATTCCTTCTCCCCAATTTCAGAGAGACCCTAATACCTGAAGAAATTGACACGCTTCAAAACGGGTACTGGCTTGGTATACTACACAGTGAGAGTTCTCTCAAAGAAAGCTGCTACTATTGCTACTAATCATCAGCTCATCTGTTTTAGTTGAAACAGACTAGTATTTGCACCTATAGCCTCTCAAATTCTCACAGAACCGTCTGGCATCTTTAGGTCTATATTGACTAAATAGCTCCTCTTCACAATGAAGCAAAGTCATAAGAAGCTCCAATTACTCCAACAAGAGTAACATGGCTGAAATAAAAGACAAGCTCTCTGACTCAGAAAATGAGGAAAAGGGGAAATAACTCCTCAAACCCAGAGCTCTCCACCCAAGGACCCCATAGCCGGGGCCCTAGATGAAAACCAAAGACATTTTATCAGCATTATGATCAGTAATGCAATCAAAGAGTTGACAGAGGAAATAAGGAAAGAGATCAAAGATCAATTTTAAGAAATGAGAGACAAATTCTACAGGGAAATTAAGGATCAATTCCAGGAGATGAAAGATCAGCTGTACAAGGATATTGACATTCTGAAAAGAGAGGTAGCAGAGCTATCAGGATTGAAAAACACGGTTAACCAATTCAAATCTTCACTGGAAGACACCAACACAAGAGTTAACTCCACTGAAAATAGGACTTCAGCGCTTGAAGAACGAGTATCGGACAATGAGGATCGCCTAAACAATGTACAAATCAAAGAAGAAAACCAAGATAAACAGCTTATTTTACATTATGAGAACTTCCAAGTAATATTTGATGAGATGAGGCATAATAATCTGAGAATCATTGGCCTGGAAGAAAACTCTGAACAGCAAACAAGGGGATTCAGGAACCTTTTAAGTAAAATCATAAGTGAGAACTTCCCTCATTTTACTATTGATCCGGAATACCACATCCAAGATGCTTATAGAACACCAAATACACCTAATCAGTGTAGAAACTCACCAAGACATATCATTTACAAACTGAAAAACAGAGAAATTAAAGAGAGTATTCTAAAAGCTGCTAGAGGAAAGCCCCAAATCACATTCAAAGGCAAACCAATTCGGATCACTATGGATTTTTCAGAACAAACAATGAAGGCTGGAAGAGCTTGGAACAATATCTTTCAAGTGTTAAAAAATAACAACTTTCAACCAAAGATAATATATCCGGCAAAA
>PVKS010038100.1:0-18168 GCA_004027875.1 Aplodontia rufa
AAAAAAAATATTTAATAAAGAAAAATTAAGGAGAAAAGAAAGAAGTAGAAAAGAAAATACAGATCCAAAGGGAAGCTATGATAGCTGTGGCCTAATGTAGGAAGGGTAAAAGAGTTATTACTAAGATTTGGGTGATCATTAAAGGGAAGAAGTTATCCCTGTGAATTATGTTTGTCAGGCATAAAGTATTTCAAATACTATATTCATTGACTAGGATCCTTCTTCTCAAGAATGAGGACAAGGCTAGACAGGACAGATAAGAGGGAATAAGAGAGATGGTAAATGGGGGGAAAAGAAAAAGAGAAAGAAACCTAAAAACAGGGTATCATAATAGGAAGAAATATTATTGTTAATTTTTCCCCCTAAAAGAAGAAGAGAAAAAAATTATGGAAGAATAAGGGGGATATCCGCCCCTAGAAGTTAACAAGGCAGGGAGAAAAAAAACGGGTATAGTTTTTATATATCGGAGAACCAGTAAACTTTTCCAATTAATACAAAGGTGTACATCTAAAACATGCAATCAACAGTAGCAAAAAAAAAAAAAAAGAAAGAAAGAAATAAAGAAAGAAAAATAAATAAAAATCAGGATAGGTTTGTGTTCATTCTCCTTCTCTCATTTCTTGTTTTTAATGAATTTGTAAAGAGCAAAACACTTCACCAAAATATTTATTAATAATCATGTTAGTCATCTTTCTGTTACTGTGACAAACTACCTGAGAAAATCAACTTAAATGAAAGAAAGTTTTGGCTCATGATTTTAGAGTTTCCAGTCCATGGCTGCCTGGCTCCAATGCTTCTGGGCCTATGGTGAGGCAGAGCATCATGATGGGCAGCAAGTGGTAGAGAAGAGCTGCTCACTTCATGGTGTCCAGGAAGCAGAGACAGGGAGTGAAAGAGGGAGAAAGAGGAAGAGAGGCAGAGAGGGAGAGAGCACTCCTCCTGCCCATTATCATATGAATCCATCAATGGATTAATCCATACATGAGATCTGAGCCCTCATAATCCAATCACCTCTTCAAGTGCCACCTCTGAACACTGTTGCCTTGGGGACTGGGCCTCCAACACACGAGCTTTTGGGGGACATTTCAGATCTAAACCATAACTATGGCCAATCAATACAAAAGGTCCAAGCCATTGGAGCAACTTGGCAATTACTTATTCAAAATAAAAAATTAGATGTTCCGGACCCGGTGTGCAAGCCAGTAAAATCAGGGATTCGTTTCAAAACACCATCTATAATTATAACGCATCAGTTAAAACAAAAATAAGGCAAAAGAAGAAACATCATGTAACATTTAGAACAACAAAAGTGCCCCTTATTCTCTTGTGTTTTTGATCTCTGTTTTTGCTCTTGAGTGAAATATTCTGTGTCAACTCTTTGGAATGTGTGTCCTCGTGTGTCCCCACTTTTTTTCTGACGAAGTGTCATGAGCTGTCCTTTGACGTTCAGCATTTCCCAGACCTGACACCATGGCTTTGCCTTTGTTTGTGGTAACACAAGCATCGTCTTCTTCCCGAAGCCAGATTTCTGACTCTCTTCCCCTGACCCAGAAAATGTGTTTCCTCTTCACTTCACCTTGACTTTGAGTTTGTGAGATTGAAAATCACCTCAGTAAACAATGAAGGAGCCAGAAATCAGAAGACGTGAAAATACAGAGAGGAGTCTCCAGCCCATTTCTGCCTTGGTGACTGTTATTCAGCTTCTCCTATGGTTCTGGAAATCTCTTTCCCGTCTTCTTAGCTTTCCTCATCCTTCAAGGCTGGGTTCACTAAATGAGACTTAATAAGATTTCTCACATAGAAACCTTCCTCAGTAGAGTTAAATTTCTAAGAGTACACAGAGCCCTCTTGGGGCCATGCACAGTGGCACACACCTATAATCCCAGCAACTCAGGAGGCTAAGGCAGGAGGATCCCAAGTTCAAAGCCAGCCTCATTGACTTAGCAAGATCCTATCTCAAAAAAATAAAATAAAAAGGGTTGGGAATATGACACAGTGGGATCTAGCACAGTGACTGGCATATGTCACTTAAAAATGAATGCTGTATGGATTGACTTTGAATTATGGATGCATTTTAGGTCCTTGCTCCATCTCAGGTAAATGTAAGTCATCACGACGAAAGAGCAGAAAGGAAGAAAAATTCATTCCTTTTCTTCTAAGAGCACTTATTGTCTGTAATGTGAGATGTATAATTTAGTAATTAATTACATTTGATGCTCATTTTGACAGTATAAAGAATTAGCTGTATTTATTTCTGTGTCACTATGATAACGTTTCTACCTCAGCTGACTTATTTGGGGGGATCATAATTACAAATGACAGTGTACAGGACAGTCACCCCTTAAACACAAAGCAGGTAACCAGATTTTGCATTAATGAGCATTGAGATGTGATAAGGTTCTCGTTTTCTTTCTCTTGTACTATTTTTAGAAATAGCAATGGCTACTGATATATAGGACTTTGTTCTATGTGAAATTTTGTGAAAAGTACACTTGCTAATTGTGATAGGTGGAATAATGCCTTCCCTGGCTAGCCTAAGTGGTCCATGTCCTAATTCCCAGAACCTGTGACATGGCAAGGGGGAATAAAGGTTGCAGATGGGATTAACATTGCTTACCAGCTGACCTCAAAGAAGGAGATGTTTCTAGATTATCTAGATAAACCCATGGTCATCACAAGTGTCCTTAAATCTGGAAGAGGAGGAGGAGAAGTCAGCGTCACATGATGTTATGTGTTTTGTGAGACATTCCACTGTTGTTGCTGGCTTAGAAGATGGAAGGACTACAAGAAAAAAAAATTGTGGGCAGCCTCTGGAGGGTGGAAAAGGAAGAAAATAGATTCTTCCCTAGAGTTTCCAGAAGGAATGCGACCCTGCTGACATGGATTTGCACCCACTGAAGCTCATTTTGGACTTCTGACCTCTGAAACTTGAAGATTATAAATCCATGCTGTTTTAGCCCATTTTGTTCTATTTTCCCAGTTGTAGAATACCTGTAAAATCTTAAATTGAGCAACAACTACAACACTTATGGCAACTTTGAAATAATATTTGAGTATTATGTTTGCAGAAATGAAAACTTGGGACTTCATGGGTCAAGAAACTAAGTTTATGGCAATTTGTTACAGCGGCTCTAGGAAACTCATACACTATGGATCTAAATAAAATAGAGAACAAGGGGTACAGATGCATTTCATAGCTTATCACAAAAAGGTACAATAAAACCTTTTATTGTTATTGTTCTGTCCAGTGGTCTTTAGTTTTTTCTGTCCAACCAGTCCTCCCTGGTAGATTGGGACTTAAGCTTTTTTAGTAACATAGAACAATACTACACAATAGGAAATGGCCAGTAAATAATGATAAGCCAAAAATGCATGGTGGAGGGGCTGGAGTGTGGCTCAGTGGTTGAAACACTTGCCTGGCATGTGCAAGGACCCAAGCTCAAATCCCAGCACCACATATACAACTAAGCGTAGGAGAAACAAAGGCCAAATGAAAAAAAAATAAATGTTTTTTTCTCCATCTGTTACTCTCTCTCTCTCCTCTCTTTGAAACAAAAGTGCATGGTAAAACTCTGGAAAGCAGTATGGAGACTCCTCAAAAAATTAGGGATGGAACCACCATAGAACCCAGCTATCCCATCCTGGGCATTTTCCCAGAAGAGCTAGAATCAGCATATTACAAAGACACAGCTCCATCAATGTTTATAGCAATGGAATCTACCCAGGTGCCCCTCACTGGATGAATGGGTCCAAAAACTGTGAGATACACACACACACATACATACATACATACATACATACAATGGAGTTCTACTCAGCTACTAGAAAGAGTGGTATGGCTCTTGTAGGTAAATGGATAGAAATGGAAAAAATCATGCTGAGTGACATGAGCCAAACCCAGAGACTTAAAGGTTGAATGTTTTCTCTCATTTGCATGAGCTAAAGTAAAACCAAGGATAGGGTGTAAGTTAGACAAGTTTATTTACTAAACATGCCAAATTCAAAATAATATATAATTTGGGGAAACTATAGCTATAGGGGGGAAGAGGGTGAGGAGAGGAGGTAGGAAGGGTCGTGAGGGAGAGAAAAGGGAGCTATTAATTCTGGATGGTGCATTTGATTCCCCTCAGAAGCCAAATAATACTCAAGCAGGCATTTAAATTGTGAAAATTCAAAAGACAATATGCATGTAATGTATTTGTAAAGGGGAAAGTACAGTGGAGACAAGAATGAGGGGAGTGGAATGGTTGAAGAAGGGGGAGATACTGGATAAGGATTGGGCTCTAGTTACGTTATCACTATGTATGCATATATGAATGTATAGCAATGAATCCCTTCAATATGTAAGAACATGCTGAACTAATAAAAAAATAAAATTTAAAAAATGCACAGTGGATGACAGCAAATATGCTCTATTGCTCAGCCAAATGACACTAAATTGGTATTTTCCCAGGAACTTTTTGGTGACAAACTAAAGGGAAAATTCACAATTAAAAATAAAATGATCATATAAATAATGCTGTCTTGTTGCCCAGTGATTCGGGGTCACTGTATTTCAAAGGCAGCATCCAGGCCCCCATGCCAGAAGGTCCAAGGTAGGTATAGAAAATGCCCTTGACAAGACTTCCCATTAGTCTCCAGCTCTTCACCCACCTGGTCTGCAGCAGAGCTGGTGATGGGTAACCAGGTCTGAGAAATTTGAGTTTCTGCTCATCTCCTCTTCTGTTGCAAGGGGACATGTCTGTGAAGAGAGGAACACACAACCAGGATATTAGTATTGGCACAGTTAACAAATAGGACATTTCTATCACCATAAGCATGCTGTCCTTCTACAGCTACACCCATTCCCTCCCCACCACACCCCTACTTAATGTCTAGTGACTACTAACCTATTTGCCATTTATGATTTTGTCATTTCAAGATGATTACACAAATAGAATCATGCATTAGGTACCTTTTCTGACTGATTTTTTTAAATCAGCATAATTCCCTAGAGCTTCACCCAAGTTATTGTGTGTAATGATAATTTTGTTTCTTTTTTATTGCTGAGTAGTAGTCCATGGAATGGATGCACCACATTTTAGTTATTGCTTCAAAAGATATCTAGATTGTTTCCAGTTTTGGGATTCAATAACAAAACTGCCACAAATGTTTGTGTAGGGGTTTCTGTGTGGATATGTCTTCATTTTCCTAGGATAAATGCTTAGGAGTGCAATTGCTGGGTTATACACTAGTATCACGTTTGATTTTAAAGGCAATTCCCAAACTTTCTTCTAGAATGATCTCTATTTACTTCTTACCAGAATCTATTATCAAGGTCCGCTCTGAAATCATCAAGTGTTTTGTATGTCCTTGTACGCTTATGCTTGTGTGTTTTGAGATCTAGACCCAAGAGCAAAATATAATGTGTATCTCCCTTAAATACTATCTTGTGAATTTCATTCAATATTTCAAGTCTTAAAATCTTTAATATCTAATTTCTTTCATTCAACATACTGGCTATGATTTTTTACTTCATTTTATCTGAATGGTTTGAGACCATGTTTGGGAAAGCTTCCTTCATTCAAAGCTTAAGAAATAAATTGAACAGAAAAAAATCCCAAAGCATATAATTGGATACAAGCTCAGAAGCTATAATAGTTGACATGTATTTTCCTTCCTGTTTATAAGGATAACATCAGCAACGTTTTGAATGGATTTGTGAAATTTAGATCACCATTTACATAGAATTTCCATTCTTACCAATCAAAGAAATTCATTTGAAAAGCAGAAATTCAAATTTTTAGAACACTCTGCTTCACTGTGAGAACACTTTAGTTTTTATTGATAGACATTTTATTTCTCAATTAGTAGAGACTGAACACATTAAGAACTTCAGATGATGTTCAGCCTCACAATGATATTCAACCTCACCTTGAGCCCTGAGGAATGGACCTGGCCTTCTATGGACTAAGACATCTGAAACCTACATGAATCTGACCAAGGACACCTGCCTGGAGCTGCCCAGCTGCTGTGTAGGCCCAGGCCTCTGGTTCCAGGTTGGCAGTCACCATAGATACCCCACCCTAGGATACCGACCTGGAGCCACCCAGCCTACACACAGGCCCAGGCCTCTGGTCTCAGGCATGAAGGTGCCCAGGACATCTCAAGGACCCCACCCAGGGCCACTCAGATCCAGCACATACTCGCCAGGTCCAGTTATATTGGTTCCGTCTCTGTTGCCAAGGATCCCAAGTGCCAGCATGGTGCACAGGCAGGACTGTTCTGGCCCACTCCATGCCTCTGGGACCCCAGGACCCAATGACACAAACCAGACACTGCACTTCAACAATCCAGTGGGCACCCCCACATCCCAACCAGGTTCCAGATCTGCTCCCTGGAGCCTAGATCTAAAAGGTGCAGCAGAACAAGCCTCCAAGAAACAGTTTTCTAGAAGAAGGTTATCATCAGAGGGGTGGTGTTTCACCAGACCCATTTTCCTGGAAGGAAGAAGCACCTGGAGACCTACCCTGCTTCCCCACAGGGAACCTCAACTCACAGATCCAGAATACGCCCTTCAAAAATGAGGAATCAAACAAGAAAAGGTTCACCTCAAGTCCACTACTTCCCAATCAAGGAGCCCACCAACAGGAAGCAGGATGAAAACCTAGAAATAATTATCAACAATCTGATTAATAAAAGGAACAGTATTTTCAAAGAAGAGTTACTGAAGGAACTGAGAAAACTCAAGAGATGAAAAATACTATTATCAAAGAAATAGTCATACTGAAAAAGGAAGTAATGGAGCTAAAATATTCAATCAACCACATCAAAGTAATGATTGAAGATTCAATGATAGACTAACTTCCAGAGAAAACAGACTCTCATCTCTTAAAGAAATTCCAACAATGAGGATAGACTGAGTAAGCTTGAGCACACAGATGACAAAAAAAAAAAATTCTCACATAGCATGAGCAGAATTTTCAAAATGTATGGAATGAAAATCAGAAGAAACAATATAAAAATAATTGAGATATAAGAAGAAATGGAAATGCAAACAAATGGCATAAAGCTATTCTCAACAAATTGTTAAAGAGAATGTTTCCCATATTAAAATAGAATCTGATTTGTTCATCCAGGAAGTGTATAGGACAACCATTAGGCCTAGTCAAATGAGAACTTCACCAAGACACATCATATTCAAAATGTATAACATGGAAAGCAAGGAAAGAATATTAAAAGCTGCAAGAGAGAAGCACCAAATCACATTCAGATGCAAACCAATAAGGATCACCTCTGAGTTTTCAGCTCAGACCTTAGAAGCAAAAAGATACTGCAAGGAGATCATTCAATGTCTGAATGACCACAACATGCAGCCAAGAATACCATACCCAGCAAAACTCAGCTTCAAATTTGAAGGGAAAGTAATAACATTTCACAATAAGATCAAATTCGCAGCATTCGTGATCAGAAAACCAGCATTACAAAGAACTCTAAAGATAAACTCCAGATAGAAGAACAAGTAAACATTCTCAAAATCCACAAACAGAGGAAATTCAATAAAAGTTCCTGCTAACAAAAGACAACAAAACAACACAGAACTCATTAATAAAACACAATGACTATGAACCACAACCACATAACTATCGTAACACTGTTAATATGAATGGTCTCAACACACCAATGAAAAGATACAAATTAGCAGATTGGATCAAAAAACAAAATCCAACAATATACTTCTTACAGGAGCTCCATCTTAGAGCCAAAGACATTCACAGATTGAGGGTGAAGGGATGGGGAAAAAAAATCTACCAGGCTTATGGTCCAGGAAAGAAAGCTGATGTTGCAATCCTTAAATCTGACAAAGTAGATTTCAAATATAATTTAATCAGAAGAGACAAAGAAGGCCACTACACCTTAGCAAACGGGAAAATACAACAGGAAGATGTAACCATAGTAAATGTCTATCCTCCAAACAACAATGCTCCCAAGTGTGTGGTAAAAGGTACTCCAAGACATAAAACCACTTATGGACCCAAACACAATAATATTGGAAGACTTTAATATTCCTTTATCACCATTAGACAGTTCACCGAAGCAAATAATAATAATAATAAAGAAATCTCCAATCTGAAAAACTCCATCAATCAAATAGACTTAACAGACATCTATAGAATATTCCACCCCAAGCTGGCTGAAAATACCTTTTTCTTAGCAGTGCATGGATCCTTCTTCAAAATAGATCATATTCTAGTTCACAAAGGAAATCTTGGCAAATATAGAAAAGTAGATATTATCCCATGTATCCTATTAGACCATGACACCACAATCCTGGCAATTAACAGAAAAAATTATAACAGAAAATGCATGTATACAAAAAGATTGAATAATGCTCCATTAAATGAAGAATGGATCCAAGAAGATCCAAGAGGAGAGCAGAAATCAAGAAATTCTTGAAAGCAGATGAGAATGAAGACATAATGTATTGAAACGTCTGGAAGAGGATGAAACCATTCTTAAGGAGAAAATTTATAGCACTGAGTGCCTACATTAAAAACCATGAGAGATAGTAAATATATAAGCTTATGCTCCACCTCAAATCCCTACAAAAAGAAGAATCTAATCCCAAAGCCAGCCATAGACAGGAAATAATCAAGATCAGAGCTGAAATCAATGAAGTGAAGAATTAAAAAATAAAAAAATACCAATGAAACAAAGAGTTGGTTCTTTGAAAAACTAAGTAAAATTGACCAACCCCTCACCAATCTCACTGAAAGAGGTAAGAAAATGAAGCAAATCAACAAAATCACCAGTGAGAAAGGAACAATCACCAATGACCCCACAGAAATCCCATGGATTATCACAACCTATTTTGGATAAACATAATCTTTTAAATTAGATGATATGTAAGATATGGACAAATTTCTAGACATACAACATTCACAGTATGACTCAGGATGATATTGAAAGCCTAAACAACCAAAGAATAGGCACCAAAATCAATATAGCAATTCAATTCAAAGCCTTCTGAAGAAGAAATGTGCAGGACCAGATGGATTCCCTGCTGAATTTTACCACACCTATGAGAAAGAGGTAACACTTCTCCTTATTAAGCTATTCCAAGAAATTGAAAATGTCAGAACTGTCCCAAACACTTCTTATGAGGCAACATTAACTCTGATACCAAAACTCAACAAAGACATATCAAAAAAAAGAAAACTACTGACTGATATCCCTGATAAACATTGGCACAAAAATTCTTAATGTTAAGTTCTAGCAAGCCACATTCAAAAATGCATCAAGAAAATAATCCATTACAATCAAGTGGACTTCATTCCAGGGATGGTTCAACATATGGAAATCAATAAATATGATTCATCACTTAAACAGAATAAAGACAAAAGCCATATGATCATTTCAATAGATGCAGAAAAGGCCTTTGATAAAATCCAACACCCATTTATGCTCAAAATTCTAGAGAAGATAGGGATCAAAGGAACATATCTTAATGATGTAAATGTGATATATGACAAATGCTCAGCTAGTATAATACTAAATGGAGAAAAGCTGAAAGCAAGATAAGGCTGCCAAATCACCACTTTTACTCAATATAATCCTTAAGACCCTAGCCAGAGCAAACTAGCTAGAGTAGGAAATCAAAGGGATAAGAAGAGGAAGAGAGGAAGTTAAACTATCCCTTTTTGCCAACAACATGATCCTATCTGGAAGACCCAAACACTCCATCACAGAACTGCTTGAGCTTATAAAAAGATTCAGCAAAGTGGAAGGCTACAAGATCAACACCGGTAAATTAATAGCTTTCCTATGCACTAATAATAATAGGGTAGAAGAAGAAATCAAGAAATAGGTCCCATTCACAATATCCTCAGAAAGAATAAAATACTTGGGCATTAACCTAACAAGGCAAGAAAAAGACTTCTACAATGAAAATTATCAAACATTGAAGACTGAAATTGAGGAAGACCTGAGAAGATGGAAAGATGTTCCATGCACTTGGTTAGGCAGAATTAATATAATTAAAATGGCCATTCTGCCAAAAGCATCATACAGATTCAATGCCATCCTTTACAGATATAGGAAAAGCAATTCTCAAATTCATTTGGAACAAGAAACCCAGGATAGCCAAAACATTACTAAGCAAGAAAGATGAAACAGGTGGTTTTGCAACACAGATCTAAAATTATACTATAGAGCTATAGTATTAAAAACAGCATGGTACTGCTATCAAAATAGGCACAGAGATCAATGGAATGGAATAGAAGACTCCGAGACAAACCCACAAATCTTTAAAAATCTAATCTCTGACAAAGGGGGTCAAAATATAACATGGAAGAGAGATAACCAATTCAACAAATTGTGTCATGCGTGGGAAGTTGAAATTAGATCCTTATCTCTCACTCTGCACAAAAATCAAATCTAAATGGATTAAGGAATTAGGACTTAAACTAGTTGCCACACAACTCTAGAAGAAAAATTAGGAGCAGCACTCTAGCATGTGGGAGTTGGCCATGAATTCCTCAACAAGATTCCCAAAGCAAAAGAATTAAAATAAAAAATTAATGAGTGGGATCCCAACAAATTAAAAAGCTTTTGCTCAGACAAGGAATTGGTCAAAACTGTCAAGAAAGAACCCACAGCATGGGAGATAATCATGGTCTATGATTCCTGTGATAGGGACTAATATCCAAAATTAACAAAGTACTCAAAAAACTTAATACCAAAAACACAAAAAATCCAATCAATAAATGGGCCAGAGAACTAAACAGAAACTTCTCAACAGAAGAAATGAAGCAAGTGAATGAACACATGAGAAAGTGTTCTAAATCACTAGTAATCAGAGAAATGTAAATCAAAAGTACACTAAGATTTCACCTCACTCTGATCAGATTGGCAAAGATGAAGAATATAATCAGTATCAGATGCTGGAATGATTGAGGGTAAATACTAACATCAGCATACTGTTGTTGGAACTGCAGAATGGTACAGCTACTCTGTAAAGCAATATGGAGATGCCTCAAAAAATTAGGGATAGATCCACCGTGTAACCCAGCTATCCCTCTTCTGGGTATTTCTCAGAGGAGCTAGAATCAGCACATTACAGTAACACAGCAAAATCAATGTTCACAGCAGTTCAATTTACAATAGATAAATTATGAAATAGCCCAGATGCCACTTACTGGATGAATGGATCCAAAAGCCCTGATTATATATATATATATATATATACATATATATATATATACATATATACATATATATATATGTATATATGTATACACACACACACACACACACACACACACATACACACATACATGGAGTTCTTCAGGTATTAGAAACAATGATATTACAGCCTTTAATGTTATATGGACAGCACTGGGACAAATTATGCTGAGTGAAATTAACCAAACCCAGAGACTCAAGGATCAAACGTTTTCCCTCATTTGTGGAGGCTAAAGCAAAACTCAGGCTTGGATAAAAGCTAGTCAAGGTCATGTACTAGACTCACCAAAATCAAAGCAACACATAATCTAGGAGAACCATATTTACGTAGGTGGAGGGAGGACGGGTGGGGGGGAGAGGAAAAGAGAATAGGGAGGGATCTAGGGGAGAATCAATGATGTAGCTTACACTTTATGCACTGGAAAAGCTGAATAATACTTATGCAATATTTTTTAAAGAACAATATTTTTTAAAAAAGACAAAAAGTATTTATAATCAAAGGGAAATCAGTAGATGAAAGGGACCATTGAGTGGGAGGATGTGGCAGGGGGAGTGCTGGGGAGGGATATTGTCCAAATTATATTTAATTGCATGCGTGTATGGATATGTAACAATGAGTCCCATCATATTACAACTATAATGCACCAATAAAATGTGGGGAAAAAGACAATATCTATTACATTAAAGTTTTTAATTCTGTAAAAAAAAAAAACCTTCAACACAATGACTTGAAACACTTATTTAGGGCACCAAGGTTTTGGAAACATGGTCATGGTGGTGGTGGTAGTGGTGGTGGTGGTGATGATTGAGATAAAGGTGGTGATGTTGATAATGGGGGGTGGTGATGGTAATGTTGGCGGGTGGTGGTGATTACAGCTAACACCAGTAGCTTGCTTACTGTATGCCAAATACTACTGAGGACTATGAAATTCTGTTTCATTTTTATAGCATTATCTGTTTTTTCAATATTCATATCACTCATAGATATTTAATATGTGTCTTCTTTTAAATTCATTGAATAGCTGCCGGAAACATTAATTTCAATCTGTATTTGGGATTGTGTCTGAACTCTTAGTGGAAAGGTAAATCCAGTACTATAAAATCAAATACAAAAAAATTTTTGTTTAATCATCTAATTCTTTTAGGCATGACAAGGCTTCAGAAGTCTGATTATTTCCATTACTATGTGCTGTGTCCTTACATCATTTTCTGTCTTTGTAATTTTTTAGCTAACAAAATATCACAATTTGAAATAATTACAATTAAACTCTAAAATTCAATCAACATAAAACATGTCATTTTATGGAGAGCTGTTAGTTTTCTTCTGATTCTCAAGAAAAAAATATTAGGTTTGTGCAACATGGTACAAGAAATAAATATGCAATTTCTTATTCCTTTAAAAATTGTACAATGCCAAGAGAAAATAGGACATAATTTATTTATAATATTAAAAAGATGAGGGAAACAGGTTACATCATATTTTAAAGATTCATAGTAATAATTATCCTAATTGAATTATTTTATTCATTTTAAAAAAACAAAAAGTAATAAGAGTTTTACAAATGCTGAAAATTAGCCTGACTTAGTCTTCTAGTACCGATTTGAACATCCATGGAAGGTGAAAATCTGCAAAGTATTAGAAGAAAGAAGCAATAAAAGGAAAGATATTCTACTCACAAGGAGACATATAACCTTGGTCCTAAGCAAAAGCTCATTCTTCCTCACACGATAATGATATTCCAGAATCAGATTGAGCTGTCAGTCCCAAAATGGAATTTCTTAAAAACAAATCAGATCTTGAAGAAAGTCATGGCTGAAACATTCATTTACTTCATTAAATGCAAATAGTCTTGGGTTGCAGCTTTGTATTCTCAGCCAAGTGTTACCCAGGAAGTTTTGTGCTATTTAAGCCTGAGAAGTAAGGGGGTACTGGTAGTGGAGAATTTAGAAGCTGGTAGGATGACAAGTTTTTCCCAGTTGATTTATTATTACACTGAAGAGCAATTGCTTGTGTGAACTTAGATGAGTTTCACTCAGCCTGAGACTCAGTTACCTGGAAAAAATGGCTGTAACAAAACCTGCCTTGGAGAGTGCATGGAAGAAAAGCTCCTCTTCCAATTCAGTGTGAAGAGTGTCACCTGTCGTTTCGTTTGGTCACTTATTATTTTACAATGAACAATGACTGTTATTTACTAAGCATTTATGATAATTCCACCCAGAGGACCAAGCCTTATCCCATGGGTCTTTGGGGAACATTCCAAACCCAAACAATAGCGCTATTAAGTCCTCACAATCTCACAACCCTCTGAGAAAAAACACCTTTTATTATTGGCATTTTCCAAAGAAGAAATTGAGGCACAGAGGCTAATTGGGGCTGGCCCCATATTTGAAGTTGATCAGTGAGAAGGCAGAAATCACGGACTTGACCATCATGCTACCTGGTTAGTGTAATTCAACAACATCCTGAATAGAAAACTAGGGTCTGCTGACTTAGGCACCAACCTCCCCAACTTCAGTCTAAATGATCTTTGGCTTTTCCAAAGCCATTTTCTTTCCCTTATTTTAGTGAAGGAATATTTCCTAACATATATTTTATAAAACCATAGTAGATGTTTGAGGAGACACATAATTAAGCATGTGATGTACCACTGTTCTAAACAACAGCCCACACAGCACCACCCTCTACCAGGTACTGTTCTGAGCACTGAGGATACATCAGAAAACGCTCTGCCTTCGTGGACCTTCTTTTGAAAAAAACAAAAGAAGTTGGGCTTTTACAGTGGTGCACAGCTTTAATTGAACTCAGGAGGGTGAGGCAGAGGCCAGCCTAGTCAACTTACAGAGGCCCTGTCTCAAAAAACAAATTAATTAATTAAAAGAGGGGCTAAGGGTTTAGCTAAGTGGTAGAGTTCTCACCTGGCAAGTGCAAGGCATTGGATTTAATTAGTATATTGAAAAAAAATCAAATAAACAAAATACAAAACCAGCCCAGCTTTGTCAAGATACAGTCTACGTATCATAAAATGCAGTGTGTTTGGTAAAAATAAAGTTACAAAGACATCACCATAACCTGGGCTTAAAATGTTCTCATCGCCCCACCAAGAAACCTCACATCCATTAGCAATTACTGTTCCTTTATTTCCACACTCCTGTGCAACTCTCTTTCTGTTTCTATGCATTTGCTATCGTGAACATGTGATCTCATGGAATCATACAACAGATAGTCGTTTGCATCTAACTTCTTTCACATGGTGTGATGTCATCCACACGGTTGCATTGTATGCTTTTTGTTTTTGTATCATGCATGATCTATGACGGTATGACTGCCACATTTTATTTTTTATCAATTGAATATTCAGGTCATGGCCAATTTGGAGCCTTATTAAGTGTCATGCAGCTATACATTTTATATACTTCTCAAGGAATAAAATCAAAATGAAGTAACAATGGATCAGGACACTGAAAAAGGATGCAAAGTTAAATCCCATCTCAATGTGTCCACCGCTGAACTTTTAACTGGTCTGCAGAGCACCCATCCCTGGATGCAAACTGACCTTTATTCTGAGCCAAACCACAAATTCCTGAAACACTGTTCTCCTCTAATGAGCTTCTGTTCAACAAATGCTTTCCCTAAAGTACCCAGACTGAGACCTTGCCCAATCCCTTGCTTGTAAGACTCATTAACTTTTTCCAGTACTAACAATAATACTTAAATAACAAGTGATGTCCTTTTCAACCCCTCTTGCAGTTTGAAGTTATAAATATGTTGCTGTTTTATGAAACCTCAGAGCACTTGTTCTGGTAATTCGAATGCATGTTGTTTGGATAACCAACCTCATTTCATCTCAAATACTTCCTTTGTTCTCACATTCAGGGTCTCAACTTGTCTTTTGGGTTAACATGAATGTGTGTACAAGGTTTTTGTGGCCGAGTGTTTTCATATCTTTGGAATGGAATTTGGAGTAGAGTTATTGATTCATATGGCAACGCTGTGAGTAACATTTTGAGGAACTGCCAAACCATTTTCCAAAGTGGCTGCAGCCTTTAACAATTCCACCAGCCACCTCTCTATCTCCCCATCAACCCTCGTTATTATATGTCTTTTATGACAGCCATCCTAGTGATAAAACTCACTGTTCCATTGTGCTTTTGATTTGCATCTCTTTGAAGACTGTGGACAGTAAGCAACTTTTCATACATTTATTTGCTGTTTGTTTATCTTTTTTGGAGAAGTACCTATCAAATCATTTGTCTTTTTAAAAAATTGGATAGTCTTCTTATTGAGTTGGAAATGCTCTTTATGTATTCCGGATTTGAGTCCTTTGTCAGATGTGATTTGAAACGCTTTCTCTGATTCTGGGATGGATACCTTTTCATTTTCTTAATGGTACTATTTAGCATTTTGTGCTTCAAAACATTTTCTGAAAACTTTATTCCTATTTATTTATTTGCTTATTAATAATGGTTAAAACAAAATATAACATACTCTTTAACCATTGGAAATGTATTGCTCAATGGCATTAAGTACATCCATGTGAATGTGCAAAAATCCATCCATAAAAGCATTTTCATAATTCAAAATTTAAACTATGTAACCCCTAAATAATAAGCTGCTACACCTCCCCTCAGCCCAGCCTTTGGTCACTACCATTCTGATTCCTGTTCCTATGAATGTAACTCCTGTAAGTACTTCATATGATTATAACCATACATCTGTCTTTTTATGACTGGCTGACTTTACCTGTAATGCCCAGGTTCACTTATGCTGTAACATGTGTTAGACTTTCCTTCCTTTCTGCAGGCACCATGGTTCATGTCTGTAATCCCAGTAACTCAGGAGGCTGAAGCAGAAGGATCACAAGTTCAAGGCCAGCCTCAGCAACTTAGTGAGACCTTAGGCAACTTAGCAAGACTCAGTCTCAAAATAAAAAATAAAAAGAACTGGGAATGTAGGTCAGTGGCAAAGCAACCCTGGGTTTAAGCCACACTACCAAAACAACAACAACAAAAAAAAGTTTCCTCCTTTCTAAGACTGAACAATATGCTAGCAAATGGATATGATAATCTGTCAACCTTTATTTAGCCATTTACACATTCAGAGATGAAAGAATGCTTAATTTTGGTGAAAACAAGTTTATCTTTTTTATTCTTATGTTGTCTATTTTCTCTGAGTTGCACTTAATAAATCATTGTGTAACCCCAAAATCATGAAGACTTACTCCATTTTTCCAAGACTCTTATGATTTTATTTAATTAATTAATTAATTGTTGGTGCTCTGGATGGAATCCAGGGTCTCTCACACAGTTTTACAGTTGTAACTGTTATATTTAAGTCCGTGATCCGTTCCAAGTTAATATTTTATGTGGTTGTGGGTATGCTGTTGTCTCTGTACCATTTGTTGAAAAACATTGTTCTTTCCCCATTAAATTGTCTTGGCACCTTTGTTGAAAATAAATTAACCATGAATGCAAGAGTTTATTTCTGCATTCTCAATTTTATTTTTTATATCCTTATCTTTTTCAAACAGAGGGCTGACTTGATTTTACATAACACAAAATATCCAGAATTTTATTATTTCAACATGTAGAACATCATTAGTAAAATAATTTTACATTGTTTCTTCTTTTATACTGTCTTCAAAATCAGTGTGCATTAGATTTGCAGCAGATCTCAACTTGGATTCTTTTTTTAATTTTTAAATTTCTTGATTGACACAATGTTTGCACATATTCACGAGGCGCTATGTGGTGTTCTGATTCATTTGCGTGTACACTGGATGATGATCAGCTCAGGGTGATTAGCACATCCGGCATCTTCAACTTCTATTCTTTCTTATGATGAGTACATTCCAATGCCCATCTTCTAACTGTGCTGAGATATATAACGCATCTTTGTTCATCGTATTCACCCGCTGTACCAGAACTGATTTTCAACGAACAATTTGATCTAGATCACAGTCACTCCAATTTTCCCAGTTAGAATCATATTTGGTGCTTTCATAAACAGGGATTCCCAGATGCCTCTCCTCATGATTCTGATTCAACAGGTTTAGGGCAAGGCTGGAATCTTCCTCCAAATTCCCCCCAACTCTACTGATGGAAACGCGGTCACGCAGGCCCTAAAGAGGAAGTAGCAAGGTCGGTTGTTAAGCAGTTTCCTCTGGCTCCCAATCTTTCCTCTCTACTCTACTCTCATATTTGGGGTTGGGGCTCTGCAAGCCATTTTTCTCCTTTCCTAGATGCTTTGCCTCAGGTTCTGCCCTTAGCAGGAGAGAGAAGGGGACTGAAAAACCTGGGGGGGAAGAAGACCTTCCTCTTGGTGCTGGTTTCCTGTGGGTCTCACACTAGCAGGGCTTCTGCAGTCTGGTGGTGGCACCGCCTTACCATTATCAGCAATCACATCCAGTTGCCAGTTTTGAAAATATTATCAATAACAGCTTTGTTAAATTCCCCAGTACACGACACATCAAGAGTCAGCACCACACACCCGGTTCCAAGCCCCAGGGGATGATGCAACTATCACGGATTATTTTGGTGGCCCATTGTAATCACCAGGGTCCTTATAAGAGGGAGTGAGGAGGGTCACACTCAGGGAAGGTGCTGTGACAATGAAGTCTAGGGACAGAAGAGATGTGATGCTAGAAGCAAAGGTTGGAGCCATGAGCCAAGGGATTCAGGTGGCTTCTGGAAACTGGAAATATCAGGGAAATGACTCTCTCCTTGGGCCTTCAAAAGAAATCAGCGTATGACTTTTACCACACTTTTGAGGAGGAACTAACACCTCTCCTTACTAAGTTATTCCAAGAAATTGAAAAGGAGGGAATGCTCCCATCCACTTTTTATGAAGCAACCATAACTCTGATACCAAAACCGGACAAGGATACATCAAGAAAAGAAAACTACAGACCAATATCCCTTATGAACGTGGATGCAAAAATCCTCAAC